>JABUQX010024866.1:72500-83116 GCA_015478945.1 Trachelipus rathkii | reverse complement strand
TGCTTATGATTACAGGATAAACTACAGGCAAAGTACACGTGTACCTTCCAACTGATCTGGCACTTAATTTGAAACTGTCCTGTCAGTCCACTCTCGTGGTTAAACAACTGCCAAATAGGATCGTATCGCGTAGGGGTTTCAAAACAATGGCTTGAAGCAGACACACCTCTCAAGAGACGTTGACACGAACTGCTTGTGGAATACATTGTTGCTGTTACTTTGCCTGCTGGTTTACAATCAAATCGGGATTCTCTTGGTGCGAAGGATTCGCAGATCTTTAGTCAAGTGAAAGGCTCCTAGAAGATCTCAGAAGTAGCAAGATATGTGGTTTTGCCAACAATCCCAAACGTTCTTGTGCTTCGCAGCTTATTGAAATGGGGTTTTCCAGACACTTTTAGGCTTCGGAAGGACCAAGAAGTACTTAAAGCAGGGTTCAGTTAAGATAATCGAATTATAAGGAATGAAGAGTGATGATTGCAGCCAGGAGAACTATCTGTTCGCCCTAGATAGGTACCTGCAGGTAAATCCAAATGGCAACTTCCCGTTTTGGAACTGATAGACTGGTCAGAAAATGGTATAGTGAACTTCATTTTCTCGACACACACAGATACAGAAATTAGAAAGTTTGTTGAGAGAGCCAATGCAAGTTCCAAAGTGGCCAGATCATGGACAGTCCATAGAGATGAGAGGTGTGTGAAACAAGTAAAAGGCTTCTGGCAAAGTGTATACTCATGAGAAATGAGAAGGATCCATATTAGGAAGAGAAGCAGAAATGATAATTTTAGAAATGAATTCGAAGCAAGATTTGATGAATGTTCGTTGTTGACAGCTTTTACGAATTTGTTAGCAATGTGTTTTGTTCAGTGCTTGATATAAGAGATCAAAATAGTAAATAAAATTGTTTTGAGTTCATTAAACCACTTTTTGAGCAAGATTTTCGTTGAGTTTAGTGTTAAGCAGATCCCCTTTTTGTTTTGAAGATTTCAATAATACATTATAGATCAAGCCGCAAATTTACCAAGGTAAGTGTTAATGAATAAGGAAAATCCTTTTAAATTAGGATATTACACATCAAAAGGCATAATTTTGGACCCCCTCATCCAGAAAATACTACGGCGCGGAGAGCGTTGTCAGTCTGTATGCATGTAATTAATTTTTGCTATATATGTTAAAACGAAAGTCACTTGTCATCTACAAAGGAATCACACCAAGGAACCTCTTCGGAATAACTGAAGAGGAATTCAAGCACATCAAAGATATATGTCAAATTTGCCAATCTGTGAGAGATGAGGAGATGAGGCTCTACGAAACATGAGATGCTGCCTACAGGAAGAGATAAATCCTTTCATGTGGGTGGCAATGAACAAGATGGGCCAAGGTTTCATATTGATCAGGTGCTTGCAAGCAAATTATTTTATCCAGCCCTCCCTATCGAGTGCGAGAGCGAGCTTATTAATGGTGGTATTATTACACCAGCATCCCAAACGCAGGAACAGCTCTCGGCCAGCGTCAATAGTGAAAACTTAATGTCTTTGCATCACAATTTGTGAAATTTTTTGAATTTGAGTATCTGAATGATATCTACTCCTTTATCTCTAAAGGAGTAATACTTATTACTCCATGCACATGTTTTGACACTCACACTCACTTCTCTCTCTCTCTATTGGGTCTTTTCAGCTGATTAAATTAAGGTCTCTTTTTTCATTATTTTATATTAATTTTCTGTTGTAGCTTATGTTTAAAGGAAGCGTTCCTATGTAAAATTGTAAGGCATGATGAAACCATAAGAGCTAGTAGGCTAAACTTGTTGTGTAAATACTTAACTGGAAAATGGGAATGAAATATTTTTTATTAATAAGAAACAGAACATAGAAGAGGTTATTAAGATATATATTTGCAATTTATTATTTCTTAAAGATAAATGTCTCCACGTGACAGGAAAAAATAGAATAAGATTTTAAGATATACTTGGGGCACACCAAATATGAAACAAATGACTTAAGTTATGTGGTTGTATCAGGAATGCAATCATGATGTTGCCTAGCACGGTACACGAAAGTGTTTCTATCTTATTACGTCGTGGTACGTCTTTAGTCGATATTATTTAAAGTATCGGTACGGTATCAGGTATCGGGCACCCTAAAAAATATAGGAATTATCGGTATGGTATCGCGTCTCTTTTCCTGGGAGTCGGGTACACCTCCCTAATCATATGAAATACTACACACACTACCATATATATATATATAGGTAATATTAATAGAATATATAATATATATATAAATTAGTATTATATTAGTAATATAATACTATATACTATTTACTAATATATAGTATACTAAAATTTTCTGATAGTAGCTACTATAGTATATGTATATATATAATATAATATATATATAGTATGAATAATAGTATATATATTGTATATAAATATTTGGATATTATATTTTAGACAAGTTTTAAGGAATATGTTTTTGTGGTATATTTGTGATAGTATTAAATGTATATAGTATTATATATATAATATATATATTATAATATATATAATATATTATATTATAAATATATATTTCATATATATACTAATATATATACTATATATTATAGGTATATATATATATATACCCTATTTATATATATATTGTATAATCTATATAATAATATATATATTAACACTTAATATATATATATTTATACTAATATATATTAAAGTATATATAAGTATATAGTATTTAACTATATAACTATATAATTATATATATAATCATTATATATGTATACCTCTATATGTGCCTGAGTGGGTAATTCATGGAAAAGTTACCGTCGTATCTCTTAATCGTTAACAGAAAAAAATTAACGGCGTTAACAATTAAAGTATTTTGCAGTATGGAATGTACCTGAAATTAACCTTAATTGTAATTTATAAAGCTTGCAAAATGTTGGTGTTTTACGAGTTATCAGCCACCCTCAACGGACATGAGGCCCTATTGCAAGGAGGGGGTGTTGCAACGCAAACATTTCATAGACTGCCTAGGCGCAAATTAGCGCAGATGAAAATGAGGGCAGCTTTAATGTAAAGGTGATGAGAAGTTAAATTCAGCAGCGGGAAACACAGAGAGACTGAAGAGGAGTTCCATAGGAAACAGTGGTGGCATGAAAAGAAGGAAGCACCTCACTGAACTAAGCCTGGTAGTTACCAATTGTCTTAGCACAAAACTCGTGGCGCAAGATGCAGCACACCTTGTGCTACGGGGTGTTGCGTAGGTGGTGGTTCGGCGAGTGTAAGTTCCCCTCGAAGCACGCTGCCACTGCGCTACTATAGAAAGAGATAAGAGGCAAGCAACATCGCGCTGCAAAGATAGATGGTCAACAATGGGAAACTGGAAAGTACAGAGACAGAGTTTATAAGCGCGCACTCCACTGTGCACACACACAGGTGAAAGCCAAGCCCCCCCAGGATATGAGAAAAAGTCACTATAGGTATACCAGGCGATGAGGACCCTTGTGATAGCTGAGTAGATGAGAGAGAGGAAAAAAAATGTCCGCAGTCCTAAACAGAACTCCCAGTTTTCTTTGAGGCCGCCCCCAGCAACATGTGAGAATGATAGTTCCCCAAGACATGTTTATATTGTCAGAGGAGCAACGAGAGAACCGTCAAAAGAGATGGAAAGTTAGAAGGTGTCTTAGAAAGGGATGATTTGTAGAAAATTAGGGATTTTTATTAGTGTTTCACAGTGGAGAACGACCCACCCAAATTCGATCTAGATCAAGGAGTGTGAGAGTTAAGACGACAGACCAATTCTAGAAGTACGAAAGATGGACACAATTGAAATGAGGTTGAAGAATTGAAGTCGGAGTCCATCGGATGTGAAGATGGGTTAGCACGGCTTAGACTGTGCTAGGTGCAGAAGATCCAATTACATGAAAACGTAGGAATACGAAGTAGGAGATGGAAGAGCGAAACCTGAAACACACCACTTACTTAACCAGATAAAGAGAAGAAGCAAGTGCTCCCCATCAACCAGACGAGATCGTTTTAGGTCTACTTGAAAGGAAAGCTAGATATATAGGTAATGAGTCAAAGAGAAGGAGGAAACCCAAAAGGGGAGCTTGGAGAGCAATGATGCGTGCCATCATACCCGGTCAAATGCTGCGGATATGTCATGCGCCACTACGCAATCTGCCCGTAGTTCAGAGCAGAAAACCATAAATCGTTAAATAGGAAAGTATAAATGTCGCCAGTAAGAAAGACTTTTGAACACCAAAGCCGTACTGGCCGATCCGGAAATAAAGAGAACTGAAGATCGCAGATGGTCTAAAAGTAGAAGTTAGAAGGGTGTTCAAAGATCTTAGATAGAATACAAGTGAGAGCTATAGGGCGATAGGTGAGTCATACGGATAAGATCAGCAACTCGGCGGTCGGGGAGAATGACCCCGACATATAAAGGTTTAAAAGAGATATCGACATATAAAGAGACTTGTTTCTTCTTGAACCACAACTCCTGTTTTTTAATAATTAAGGAGCTCTTTTCATTACCTGCAAGTAGGGAATTTATAAAATCATCTTCCAGTTGGTCTTTACTTATTTCTGTGTAATTTATTAATTTTCTGAATCGCTTAATTAGCTCTAAGTGTGTGTCATTGCAATTTTGGATTAAAATTATACGAGCGTTTACTGTTAAAGTATCGTTTAATTCATCTACTTTTCCAGTAGTCATTTCATCATTGTATTTATCTAAAATTTCTTTTTCTCTTTCAAGCCTTTCATCTATAGTTAATCCTTTGTTTTCAAAATCATTATTTTTCTCACGAATCGTATGCGAAGAAGGCGCTTGGTGGTCATTTAAAGCCGTTAACGTTTGCCCTTTTTCGGAATTTATGACCAAGGCACACGCCACATTCTTTATGGTTTGAGCATACCTCTTCTTTAAACCTGGGGAAGGCTCTTCATAAAGGTAGGTATTTGAAAGTTTGTTTACATCAACTTTTGTTATTGTCTGGCTTGTGTCGCTCTGATTGGTCAGCTCACTTGCGGTTGAGCCAATCATAGCGCTCGTAGGGAGGGGCGAAATCTGGGAGGAGCGTAGTTGGAACGGCTCCTGAGCTCTTCTTCAATACTTATAGTGCAATTCTAAGGATCTGTTCGTATTTGCAAACGTTTATGCAGCTTCTTAACAATTTTATTATGTATTAGATATTCAGAGAGAGAGGGTTGTTCTTCTTGGTAATCAGCTCCCAAGAGACCTTGTAGGCAGATAAGAGTGGATATATACTTTCCTTATTCAAAGATTTATAGTTTTTTGCAATCATGGCATCTTTTGTATTTTTATTGCAATATATTTTTTCCTTTACATTTCATGTTTAGAACTTTTGATAGTTTCTTTGAGAAGATTTGAATCCTCGTATACTATCCTCAAAAAGTTTGGTTAAAACCACTAACAATCGTTCGCTATATCAATATTTTTACGCTCTCCGTAGAGTGTATAAAAATTGTGGCTGAAAAATGGCGAATGGGATTTATCTCTTCGTCTAGTAAAGTGGAACAACATTAACTGCCTGCTAGGCGGTCTACGATCTGTTCGAGTGTTAATAATTTTGAAAGTGGGGGAGGCTTGAGGGACTATGGGCTATGTACCCGAGTACTAGCTTCTTCTAATAACTATTCTTTGACTAGTATTTAAAAGCCTTTATTGTCCGAAGGATTTCCAGCTGAGGAGTGGTTCCGTAGGGCTTCCCTTCAGGAAGAGATAGAGAGGGGCTGTAATATCTGAAAAAAAACTATGGATGAGCGATAGAAGCCTATCTTTCCCAGATAACTTCACTTATTCTTTTGACATCTTTAGGTTTTTGAAGTATCTATATTAATTTCGCCTTATTTTCTCCAAATCTTTGGTCTTGTTCCGTTTTTACATCGATTTTGTTAATAAAGGACCAATATCGATTTTCTCATTGCGACTTTATTTGACACAATTTGTAAGGGATTAATACTGATGTTTAAGTACTGTAACCTTTTCAGTACCTTTTCATTAAAGTTAAGGACTATTGTCGTTTATAAGTATTTTATTCTTCAGTATTATTTTGGGAGTGTTAAGTTTTATCACATCATACAACATTATATGTTAACATGTTTTACTATCTAGTAATAACCTTGTGCCATTTGCCCAGGCGCAATATCTCGAATACCAAAATAACGAGCCTTGGGACTGACAGAGGGCCAAATGGAGATGGTAAAGACGACGAACGAAAGCAACCTGCCAGAAGGCATATCGATAGCTGTATGGTGCGAGATGTTTGAGGTTATGGTGAAGTAATTTTTCATGAATCGTGAGTGGGATGTGGAATCGCCTCTAAACTGCCTGGGTTTAAGGTCACCTTTAGTGTATAGCGTGTACTTCCTTCAAAGTAACATAGGGTCTGGAGGTGGGGGAGACCAATAGGTTCGATTCAGCTCCTTTTGTTTAGCTCTCTAAAGGCTTCTGAGATGATTCTGACGTCGCTCACCCTTGGGCTCTTTGTGGTTGAAGACACATTACGAGGGAATCGACCCAGGTGAAATGTTGTTCTCTTAACACATAACCTGTAGAACTAAAAGATTATCAAATTCTAGCTCTAGTTTCATGACATAATAGCTTGTGGCGGGATTCTAGGAGGGGATTATTAGGAAGAGAGAAGAAGAAGATTAGATTTGATATTTCACTCAATTTTTATAGGATAATGGATTGGTATGAGCTACCCAACTCTATTAAGTAAAACTTATTTTATAGAGTTATCGAAAGCGAAGTTCTATTTATAAAATCCAGCCTTAGTTAACAATATACTCGCCTCCCGTCACTTATCCCAAAGACCCTGTGCTCATTCTTTTATTATTTTTCATTAATTTTTATATTTTTCAAATTTTTCTCCCTCATCTTTGCATTTCTCTCAATTTTATGTGGTGATTTTCAGCCAGGCAAATAGGATTTAAAAATAAAACATTTTTATAATTTCAATAAAATATCATTAAAAGTAGGAGGACTACTACAAGGAACGTGCACAGAGGTAGGTCGATTTAGGCAATTTAAAAAAATAGTGAGTACTGAAAATATGGAAAAGGTTTTCATGCGCATATTTAATGTTAAAATTTATCAGATATATGTGGTTGGTGGCTGGATAATGTGTAATTTCACAACATTTTTTATTTGTGTCTGAATCCTATCAATAAATCTCGTTAAAAGTCATGATAAAATAAACTTTTCTTTAAAAAAAATGACAATCCTTAGATGCATAAAAAATGGGTAATACCCATTATCTTTTATGTCTAACTGTTTTAATTCTGCCTAAATCTAGGTCAATTTCAATAGTTTTTAATATATAAATAGCAATTTTAGTATTATTCAGCGGTAAACATATAGCCTAGAGAGAGTTGATCTTTGAATATCAGCAACTTAGCACAGAGTCTGACCCCAAATTGGGGGACTCAATGCCCTTTGTGTCACTACTGGAGGATCACCAAAGAAGATAGTGGTCTACATACTCGCCTTGCACCTCCTGATACTTAATTAATGCTGCGCTATAGAATCAGCCGGGTGGATATGAGTTGATAGCAATTGGATGAGGTTTAGAACCTTTAACTTCAAGTGGATGCTACCAACGTTTTTAAGTTTTCAATTTCAATAAATGAAATGCCCCTCTGCATAATTAATAAGCAAACCTTTAACATGTTGCTACTAGTTTTTACTCGTCATAAATATGAAAAATATTATTACGGGGTCAGCTGACCTAATCTACACACGACTTCCCAATTCGCGAAGCCCTAAATATCTAAATATAAAGCCTTGGAGTGTGATGTCGATTTCATAGGGTGGCCATTAGTGTCTCCTATACGCCAATCATGCTCATCTTCCAGTATTAGGCCAACTTCTCGTGCTTACATCCCGATTGGGGAGAGAAGGCCATAATATACGACAGTTGAGCTACATAAGGATTTGGAAGGAGATCACCAAGAATTTTAGTCAGTAGAGGTCGATTTTACCTCAAATCTTAGTACATAAGTTCTCACGGGACATACTCAATAGTCCGGCGGGCGCGAATCGGCTGTAACATTCTTACTGGCCACGCTGGAGAGGGCGAATAGCTATACGTATTGTGAACGTTCGGTTAACTAGCGCTTTTGAATGGGGTTTAAAACAGCATATTTGTTTTATAGCTCTCACTCATCTCTTATGGTCCCAGTAAAGCTCATATTATTGGGTAAATTTAATGGTAGCGTTCAAATTTTCGTTCAACATCACAGCTTGCAATAAAATTTGTATTATTTATCTTACTAATAAACATCTTAAAACTTATAACTTTCGAAGATCCTTTCAAAATAATCAGTATCATTTATATAATGATTTTCATAAATTCAAAAAATTTCTCCCTTCGGACTAAAGGCATTTTTCATTTGTGATATTTTAAAGATTTATTTGGATAGGGAGTCATGCATTCCTTTACATTTGGAATTATGTTTGGTTTGAAACATTTCAATTTTATTTAATCACTACTTTCAAGTTCATTGTTATTAAAAAAAATGGTTTTATTTTCAAAATTTTAGCACATGGTGGCCTGTGTTCAAAATGTTTTGAATTATTTTGTCCTTTTTATTATTATTACTCGGACTTGTTATTTTTTTTGTTTGTATTATTATTATTATTATTATTATTATTATTATTATTATTATTATTATTATTATTATTATTATTATTATTATTATTATTATTATTATTATTATTATTATTATTATTATTGGTAGTTAGTAGTAGTAGTTGTATTAGTAGTAGTATTTTGGCTACTATTGTTATTAATATTAACAATGTTTTAATTTTTTATATAATTATTTTCAGTTATATCAGCACTAATATTTTCTGAGTTTAATTTGAAGCGCTTTTCATCATTTCGGTGATGATCGCTGATAATTTGAACTTTTGGGTAAAAGGAAACCCTTTTACTGTGACCTAGATTTCCGCGACTGTCGTATTGTTGAGGTGGTGTTTTCGACAGTCGATCATCTAGTTTTCCGAATTTTGTGAGGTGTTGTGTGTGGCGTTCTTTCACCACTATTATGAAGTATTGGGTATAATGGGCATTCAACTCCTTCGCAGCGGTACGCCCAGTATAAGTAGCGAGAATGGTAATAACAGAGGTGTTGAACAGCGTTATTAAATGTATTTGAATATCCATTGCTGTTGTCTGACCTCGATTGTCGAGACTCACTTTTGTCGCGTCTAATGTTTCCTCTATCAGCTGCGTGGAGTTGACCTTGAAGCAGCTGTTGTACATTGCTAGCCAGCTCTGACACAGTTTTCGTAAGTTTGGCCATCTGGCGCGACAGATGGCTATCACTGAGCTGGGCAGCGTCATATGTGCGCATCGGATTTTGCGCGTTGTTCTTCGGACAGTTGGCGTCTATTTCGTATCGATCTGTGTGCGTCCACACAGCGTTTATAGAACTCCAAGTTTGGTCGTAATTTTGATGTTGTTGTCTTCTGTATTTTTGAACGAAATTCTTATACAGATCCTCAGCCACTTTGACCATTCGATGTAAGTCATTTTCTTCGGCCAACGAATACACGCTCATCTGAAAGTTTGTGGGCATTTGTTCGAGAAAGAGATCTACATCAAATTTGGGCTTATGTTCGATCAAGACGTCAAAGCTCTTGTTGTCAAGGACTCCTTTTACCCGATTGAGATATTTGCTGGCAGCTCTTCTGGGCACATGCCCTGTTTAAAACGTACGGATCCGGTTTAAGGCAAGAAGATAGGTCCTTCATGTCCTCTCCAAAATTATCCGGTGTTATTTCTTTCTGAAGTGGAATTTTATCTTGATACCAAAGTTGTTGGTAATATGCTAATAAGCGAACTCGCTCATGGGAATCGTCAATGATTCAATTTGAAAATCGCTGTGGTAGCGCTGAGCCAATTAATTACGTCGCAAGCATCAAAGACTGGTAATTGATTTGAATTTAGTTGGCTATAGTCTTTAATGGTGACTTATATTCAGGACGCTTTGTCTTCCATCTTGGCGGGAATTTTTCGGCGTCACATTGAGCTCGCTTTCAGATGAAAGATCAGATGGTCGTCCACCATCCATGAGGGGTTGAGTTGGCTGGGGAGAGGGCGTCTCCCTTTCCCCTATTCCATCGCGAGGAGCTTTTCGCTTGTGCTTTCTGAGTCAATTTCTTTGTCGAGACCATTTTTATAGACTCTAAAAGTTACTGACTATTTCGTGGAGTCGATAGAGTCAGGCCAAACGTTTGAATATTTAGGCCTAAGATGGCTTGGCTTGAAAATCTCAAAACTTCGTGGCGGCAACGGATTTTTTCTATTGCCACTTTCACTCGTGAATATAACAACGGCTTAATTTAATATTTTAAAGATTTATATAATAATATTTCTTGTTATATTGACTCAAACAATTTTATCTATAGTCACAATCAAACTGATTATCGCACTTAAGTACATAGAAAATGCCGAAGAAAAATTTTTTTTTATTTTTTTTTTTATTAATTTGAAATTCAGCAATTTAGCACAAGATCTGACCCCAAATTAGGGGGAACAATGCCCCCTTTGTCACTACTGGGGTCACCAAAAAGGATATG
>JABUQX010024866.1:60000-67500 GCA_015478945.1 Trachelipus rathkii | reverse complement strand
CAGCTGAAGCTCCCACCCCTCCCTCCGTCTTTGAACCATCGGTGTAAACCGCTATAGAGTCGCTATGAACCTCCGCGTGAGATACAAAGGAATCCCTCAACAGCACCGGGTGTGCCTCCGACTTATTCAAAGACTGGATCCCACTGCAGAGAGCAGGGGGCGGAGAGACCCACTGGGAACGGGTAGAGGTAAAATCAAATTGCATGACCGCTCGCTGAGGAAGGGTGAGGAAAGAGAAGATGGAAGTAACAACCCCAGCAAAAGGCCAATAAGAAGGGTTGTGACGAACACGCTCTATTATAGGTGTCAAGGCCGACGAAGTAGGAACCTGAAGACGGATGAACAGCGAGCACATGAGCTGCTCCCTCCTCAGGGATAGGGGCATCACCCCGGCCTCCACCTCCAGGCTCTCCCTCGGAGAGGAACGGAATGCACCCGTGGCAATTCTCAGACCTTCAGTCTGAATTGGGTCAAGAAGGCGGAGATAGGACTGGAAGGTCTGCCCATAAATGGCACAACCATAGTCCAGTTTAGCCCGCACCAGCATGATGTATAGGTGGAGCATGGTTTTTCTGTCCGCACCCCAAGTCTTGGAGGTGAGGTGCCGTAAGAGATCCAAGGAACGGCGGCAATTAGCCTTGAGGAGAGTAATATGAGGAAGGTACGTGAGGCGCTCATCGAGCAACAGACCCAGGAACCGCACCCTCGGCTCCACACGGATAGGGGAGCCATAGAGACGTAACATTGGAGGCAATTGTAGGCGACCCCGACGACGAGGATTTTTCCGGAAAAGCACGGCTGTAGTTTTCGACGTGGAGAATGTAAAGCCACGCGCAGAGCACCAGGAGGAAACCCTATCGATGGCAACCTGAAGTTGACGTTCCATACAAGGAAGTTTAGCTCCAGAGATGTACAGGGCAAGATCGTCTAACGATAGATGGAGGCAGCCGCACTGAAGTCCACCATTGAATCGACAACACCATTGAAACCAATAGCGAAAGCAACACGCTCAGTACACTGCCCTGCGGCACCCCTTTCGTCCAGGACAAAACACTCGACAGCTGTGGCAACCACAACGGACCTTGAAACGAACGGTTTCGACATCACAACTGAAGGAATAGGGACGTTGCCCCTAATCCCAAAGAAGTGGGGCTCCGCAAAAACCCCCAACTCCACGGGCTATATACGCCTTTTCGAGTCAAAGAAGACGGCCGGGTCTTTGTTTGAATGCAAAAGAACTCACGAATGTCGTGATCCAACCGAAGGAGAGGATCCTGGGTCGAGCGATGGCGACGAAAACCAAAATTGATAGTCGGAAAATGCATGGAGTTGCTCCAACGTGGGAACAAGACGGGAAGCCACCAATCTCTCCATGAGCTTACATGTATTGCAGGTCAATGAAATAGGGCGATGGTTATCGGAAGAAGTCGGATCCTTCCCAGGTTTGGGAATGGGGACAATATATGCAGTAGACCAGACAGGAGGGAAGACCCCTCCACCCATATTCTCTATTGTATAAGCCGAGAAGGAAGGCAGTGGCAGATGGATGAGCATGTCGAAGCATCTGAAAGGAGATGCCGTCAGGGCCAGGCGCTCCATCCCCGCAAAGCTTGAGAGCGTCTAGGAACTCGGCCCTGGTGAATAGCCGGTTGTACGGAAGGTCTGTACCAGGCGGAACAGAAAAATCAGGAAACTCCACCCGCAAGCGACTAGAACGAAAAGGTTCAGGATAACGGGAGCCGCTGGAGCAGGACGCGAAGTGATAACCCAACTCGTCCGCCACAACCCCGGGAGCAGAGATGACATCAGAAGTTTGCGGGCCATAAGCGAGGATAATAGGCGGATCAGCATGGTGTTTTCGGGAAATTTTTCGCACCTTTTTATGGACTGATGATACAGGCGTAGAAGAATTAACGGTGGAAGCGTATGTGCGAAAATACTGTTTCCGCGTACGGCGATTAATACGCCGGGAGCGGGCCGCCGAAGCCTTAAACAGAATCAAGTTGGAAGGTGTGGGAGTCTGTTTATACAGCTTATACAACTTACGCTTTTCACGATTAGCCCGAGCACACTCCTGGTTCCACCAGGGGGTTGTTGATTTCCGGGTCCCAGATGAACGGGGTATATGCTTCGTTGCCGCCTGAAGGATAACGTCCTGAAAGTAAGTGAATGCATCCGCCGGCGACGGGAACACGTTAGTTGCAGGAAAGATGGAAAAGTAAGTGGCCTGATGAAAGGAAGACCAGTCTGCCCTGTCATAGCGCCAGCCAGAATAAGGTGGTAGCTGCGGACTGGGGCCGAAGGATGGTATCACGATAGGGTAGTGGTCACTACCACAGAGGAAAGACGACCTCTCCCACCCAAAACGATCTAAAGACGAGATGGAACACAACGAGACGTCAACACAGGAAGAAGTGCCTGTATCAAAACGTTCAAAGGTGGGAAGGCCCGTGTTGAGACATCCCAAAGAAAAATCCTGCAAAATACTCAACAACCAACCGGCATTGGGGGACGTAACAGAGTCTCCCCACAAAGGATGGCGGAGGTTAAAGTCACCGAGGACCAACATGGGCGGTGGGAGACACGTGAAAAAAGCGACGAGGTCCTTCTTGGTATATTTACAACTGGGCGCCAGGTACACCGAGCACAGCGTAAGCGGCGTGTCAAGATGGAGACGAGCTGCCACGGCATGCAGCGGAGTAGAGAGTGGAATGGGAGTAAATGGGACAGACTCGTGAAGCAGGATCGCTGCCCCACCTCTGTCGCTAGTTCCACGATTCAGGGAAATAAGGGGCTCCCTGTACCTTGAAGGTTGCCAAAGGGCACGGTCACGAAGTTGCAACTCCTGTAAACAAACAGCCAAGGGCTGATGATCTACAAGTAATCTCTTCAGCTCTTCGTAATTGGCAAAGTATCCGCGGCAGTTCCATTGGATGAAACGTGCCATAAACGGGAAATAATCAAAGGTCAGGACGATCCGTGACAATAGTCACGATGTTTTGGGATGTGGCAGTCTCCTCAGAGGTTAAAGGCGGAAGGTCCCGTGAGCCGCCGGACGACCCACCGACAGGAACCTCAAACCCCGGAGGGAGAGGAAGATCACGCAGCAGGGATATGTGTGGACCCCCCAGTTTACGAGAGGGGTTCCTGGGCACATCAGGAGAGGGCTCGCCAAAGAGGCGGGCCAAATCACACTCCACATTTCGAACATCCCTCCCCTCAGACTTCTTAGCAAGTCGGGAAGGGGGACGCGTCTTGCCAGGAGGCGCCCTAACAAAGGCTGGGGAAGATGGAAGAGGATGACAAGTAAGAAGGGTGTCGGCGGGAGTGAGATGAGACACATCGGATGACAAGTGTATGGCGTCAGCAGTTAAAATCTCGGAAGCGGTCCGCGCTGGAGGAGAGCCAGAAGGCTCCGTCGACGGGACCGAAGTCAAAGTGGGTGGAGGGGAAGAGGCAGGAAGGGAAGACTCCTCCATCCTCCTGCAACCACCAGCAGCCAACCCATCCTCAACACACATCGAAGCGGTACCACGTCTACCCGAAGGAAGACTGCGAGCGGGCGAGGTGTCAATCGATACCTCCTCGGACCCCCCCTCGGGCGGGACAACAGTGTCAGCACGTGACACCCCCACGGAAGAAGAGTAGTCCGAAGAGTCCATCGTGGCATCCGAAAAAGTTTCAGAATCGCTCGAATAGTGCAGAAGCGAAGCGGGCTTAGGCGGAGTAAGTAGTAATTTATCAGAACGGGCAGAGGGCGGACCACTGGTCCGAGATCGGCCACGCGGGTTGTCAGCGCGGCGAGCCCGTTTAGGCAGGACAGAGACGGGTCCCCCAGTACAAACGGGATCCTTCTGCTTCAAGAAGTCCGCGGCCCGATAAGCAAGCGAGTACGGATGTCTGTCCCGGGAAGATCCGCCCTTGGACGGACTCTCGCAACCGTTAAGAGGGACTTGGTGTTTCCCCGGCGAAACAGAAGCAGGGCGTTTCCGGGAGACGGTACAGGTAGGCTTCGACGAGGCACATGGACGATCGCCATCGACCTCAGAAGCTGAACTTATCGCAAAATCAGATATCCCCTCGGGAGCTGCATGGACCTCTACAAGGAGAGGAGCATGAGAGAGGGTCGTGTGTGTCGGCGAAGAACGACGAGAGGGCCGGCGGACCATTTCGGGAGAGTTGGGAGGACAATTGTCCAGAGCCACAGAAACCACCGAAACAGGTGATTCGGTAACCGGCACAGAAGGCCGAACGGACGAACGTGAAAGCGGAACAAGCTCCGGACACAACGCACGGGGGCGATGAGCAACGGAAGAGGTAACCGCAGATGGAGTGGACGCTGCCGCAGCATAAGATAGAGGAAGATGAGCCAGCTTCTCCCTCGCCCGGCGGGTAGCCTCACGACGGTCATATTTATGAATGGCGCACTGCTCCAGGATTTCCTTCTCCAAGGCGAAAAAGGGGCAGTGGACAGAGGAGGCCGGGTGTGGCCCCTTGCAGTTAGGACAACATGGAGGATCTCTGTCACAGTTCGGGTGGAGAGAACTGCCACATGTCGGACAGATGGTCTGGGGAGACCGACAATATTTCTGGGGGTGACCAAATTTATGGCACTTGAAACATCTTCTCGGGAAGGGCACATAAGTCCGAACCGTGTGCATGGTAAAACCAAGTTTTACCTTGGATGGAGGGAAAGGCACAGAGAAGGTAAGTAACAGACGAGGGTTCGTCTTTGAGGGGTCATCCTTACGTGGAGGGAACCGATAAACGTCGGTGATAGGCACGTGGTGAGCCTGTAAATGAGTTAGGATGTCAATCGAAGCATCGGAACAGAACTCCGGCGCATATATGGTACCCTTCGACGTGTTTCGAACATCGTCAGGTTTAGAAAGGACGGGAATCTTCCCCAGATGGGATAGGGAAGCAAGTACGTTGCTCTGGGTACGAGAGGCAGCACGAACCAAGAGGGAACCGTTCCTCATTGGCGTAGCCTGTGGCTCAGTAGTTTGAAGAGCAGCTTCCAAAGCATCACTAAGGATGAGCTGGCTCACAGAAGTCAGTGGACGAGAGGACGTCGAATGTAAATAAAAATAAAGCGGGTAGGAATCAAGACCCGGGACCCCTGGAGGGGGGTCGGAGAAAGTGATCGTCGGCGTCGGTTTATACTGGCGTTTAGGAAAGGAACCCCGCTGACGCAGGGGCTCCTGGAATGGCAAACGTAAAGACGGAGAGACAAGGGTACTCTCAGAGGCCACAATAGCCTCACCTGGTCTAGACGGGGCAGTCCCTGAAACAGGACCGGAAACGAGGGCGATAGGGGTGGGTGGTGGAATACCAACCATTTCATCAACAAGGGCGTCAAAGCCCCTGCTGGCCGCAGGCCTGGGAATGGCCAGGGAGGAGACGGGTTGGGGACCCGCCAGATGGTGATTGCCGCCTTTCTGGAAAACGGTAAACTTGTTAGATTTTCTTCCCATGAAAAATACTCCTGCAAAACATCAGCACCGCAATAAATAAACACAAATTCAATAACACAAATGATGAATAGAAACATAAATCCCGGCAGCGTAACTGCAGCAACCGCGCCCACCACAGGCCCAGAGCTACATACCTCCCCCCTAGAAACCCCACCCCGTAGGGTGGGCCATGGGTGTGGCCTCGGGAAAGCCCCCCGGAACTCCGCGTCCAGTCCCAAAGATGGAAAATAAAAGCCGTGCACCACACGGATAAGACGCGAAGCCCAAGATTATGCGCCCAAGTGCAGGACAGCCTCCTCACAGGTTAGGGCAAGGTTCGGGACCCCTACAATAGGCGGCCCGGAGAAAGGCAACAAAAACCGGTTTTTAACCTGTACCCTCACCCACGTAGGAAGGAGGGCAAGATGGGCCCATGACACACACAGAGACAACAGCCCGGTAGCCACCAGGAAGCAGGGGAAAGGGAAGACTCTCAGAAGAGAGAGATCAGGGATACGTAGGGTAGTACGTACAGAAAACGGAGGAGAAGGGACAGAAACTGAGGAAGGGAAGGGTAAGGGGAACGGGAATAATAATAATAATAATAAAAATAATAATAATAATAATAATAATAATAATAATAGTACTATATATATATATATATATATATAGATAAAGATAATAATAATAATAATAATAATAAAAATAATAAGAAACAAAGAACATAAATGGAAAGGAGGGGAACCACAAAAAGGGGGAAAAATCAACGAAAAACAAAAACGTACAACCACTTCGCAGATACCATTCGGAAAAGGTATCTGAGCCCCCCCACCCCGACAAGGTGGGGTACGTTAACGGGGGGATAATAATAATAATATAATAATAATAATAATAATAATAATAATAATAATAATAATAATAATAATAATAATAATAATAATAATAATAATAATAATAATAATAATAATAATAATAATAAGCCGTAGCACTGCTACAACTTAAATAAGTCCCATACGCACAACAACAAATACACTATTCACTTTTGTGGCCATACATTCACACTTGCAGATATACTATAAAATAAGAGAAGCTTAATAATAATAATAATAATACTAATAATATAATAAAAAGAATATAATAATTAATAATAATAATAAATAATAATAATAATATTAATATAATAATAATAATAATTAATAATAATATATTATCCACCTCAGCTTTCTTCACCTATGTGGACGTTTGATAGATTAATAAATTTACACATCCGGAACCCTCAAACTCTATATTTTCATTAAAGAATCCCACCAAGTTACTTTTATCGTCTAAAATGTTTGCGTACATAACCTACTCAACTGACCCAAATGCTATATCAGTTCACTTTAACAAAATCTCCAAAATCATATCAACCTGTTTTACGACAAATTTTACGTTTATAAATCCACCATATTTTACTACCAGATTGCGTTAACGCAACCTAACCTATATCCAGAATACAAATACCACACCTACTCAAATTAACTTTACTCTTACCTAAATATTTCACTTTCTGAACTTAACGCAACCTAACCTATATTTATTATAAAAATTCTCCATAATAAATTTCAACCTTTACACTTCTCTTAACGATCCTAAACACATTATCGAAAGCTACTCTATTTCCTTATTCCAAATTGACACTTTAATATTTGATTCCAAATTATGTTTTCACTATCAACTCTAACCAACTTCTAATAAATAGTACTTTCCGCTATTCCAAATATTCACTATTTTAGCTGACATTTTAATTCATTGTTTAAATTGTACTCCTATCTGCGTTAAATCTTTAGGTTTTAAGTAATAATTTTTATCGTTATAAAAAAATCCATTATTCACGAACTACAATTAAATATACATAATTTAAGTTATCTTACCCGATTTCACGGGACACGAAACTTCTTAGATGGTTACCACTGAACCTCTTCACAGCAACAATAACACTTCCTGATAACAATATACTTTTCGTTACCAATTACTTTAACGCTGAAAACTTTTATAACAAAAT
>JABUQX010024866.1:0-42500 GCA_015478945.1 Trachelipus rathkii | reverse complement strand
CAAGGTTACAGGAGAAATCAACCAAACTCAAGCAACGCTGACATGGCAAATATTCCAAATTATTTTTTCATCCAAGATTTTATAAACAAAATCTAGACACCTAGTCGAATAGTCCACTCATATTATCCCTAGCATGGGGTGGTTCGCAAGCACTCTTACATATGGATTTAAATAAGTACGGAGTACAAGAAGTGATAATGAAGTCAGTTGCAGACGTGATAAAACTGATATGCCGAAAAGGAAGAAAGTATACCTCTTTCTTTTGGTGGGTGTGTATCGCGATCGGGTACTTACATGGTATATGGCCTTCCATGCATTTAGTAGCCTAAAAGCCGAACTCTTCTCTGTCAAGTGGCCTAGGAGTCCTGCGTGCACAGGGAAATTTTTGAGTCCTACTCTTCATTTGCAGAATTATACCGCAACAAGCCTGATTATATGCCACATGTGGAGTTTGACTTCATCTCTTTTGGTTGGTTCCCTGCGCTGTTAGTCCAGGAGAGACACTCAGTGTGATTCCTAGAATGACCGGTCCTAAGATAAAATCCCAGAGCAGGGTTTCCAAGGGCACTCTTCCATTATTGGGATATGTTACTCTCATAGCTTAGAGTTAATTACTATTTAGTTAATATATTTATGATTATACTTATAACTATTCATAATACTAGTGTATATTTATATATTATAACTATATACGCATATTATATAGTCTATATATATATATATTATAATATTAGTTATTACTATTAAACAAATTAGATTTTAGAATTTTACACACATATAATCAATTATCACATTATATCTTAAATCTGACTGTTGTTATAGAAGTAATTATTATATATTATTATTATAGGCTATTTTTGTGGAATGCCTTATTTATGTAGTGTACTCATAATCCACTTATGAACGCTTGTGAAATATTACCTGATTACTATATGTACCATGAGATGTCCACATTATATTATGTCTGGTGATATAAAACCTTATATGTTCTATACATCGATTTTCTCACCAAATTCCTCCTCAGACATAAGAGAGTGTTATATCTCATAAAGACAAATCTGCGCCTGTACACTATCTTATAATTTTATTCCTTATCTATTTAGTGTATTAACACTATACGCGCTATTTATATAGGCCTATTTTTAACGTTGTATGATACGTACCCTTAATCCACACTTATATGTTCTCCTTATTGAATCCTCTCATGTATTATTCTCAGGAATTTCTTGCTAGAGTTATTATTTTATTCTAAATATTACTTCATGCTTAAGGAAATAACTTGCTATATAAATAATATTATAATTACAAATTTTATTATTATTCAATATATATATAATTCATTTATAGATTTGAATTGTATGTACCATATATGATCCTGACAAATCACCAAGTCTCTACGACTCACTTCTATATCATTATTGGTGCTAAAATCTTTTTCTCTGACTTAATTTTCGATAATGCCTATCTCATATACCATAACTCTAATTATCCTCCATATAGTTATTATTTCAAGTATACATAGTATTAGTGTGAATATATGAGGGATTTATATTGTGAGAGTATATATTATATATATATTATGATACCCTTATACTAGGACACAGAAAAACTTAATTTATTATATATGTATAAAGATCTATACAATATTTTTTTCACTTGTATAATACTTACCCCTAGTACTACCTGATGTGGGTTGTTCCTCCGCTCTCAGCATTTGAAAAATTTATGTGTTTCATTGAAAAGCCGCCTGTTTTATATTGCAAAATATATATATATCTGATAGATATTTCATTATTACTATATCATTATTATCACTATTATCTTGAGTTTAAATATATAAGGTATATGCATTATTTATTACTAAGTATCTATTTATATTCAGGCCTATGGCCATTGTCCGCGTGCTAAGATATGGATATAACTCTATTTTTATATATCATCATATATTAATCATATAGTATTCTATCTAGTTATTATACACAACTTTGCTAGATGAGTTGATGGAGATATACATAATTATACTCTTTACCTGGTCTCCTCTCCTTAATTTAATATCATTGCTTACCTAGGCGCGTTACACCTTCATCTCTCCACTGCTTCCATCTCTGTTTGTACTATTCTCACCATTATTAGGCCTTAATACTATGCGTAATCACTATATATTATATAATCACTACCCAATCTATATAGGTGTAACTCAGATGTAAGCTGTCAATCATAAAAAGATACAACTTAATCTGATCACTATATATGGCATCAGACTACTTACCCAATAAATTTACCTTGAGTGGCCAAATAGAGGCGTGCTTACTCTCTCTACTCTTCTATGAATGTTTCCGCTTATTCTATAGATAAAAAGGTAAGAATCAAGCTTACATACACTAACAAGAACCATAGGATACCATCAAATTTTTTTATCCTATAGATACTACCCCAGTTCCCAAGAGACACAGAATATAATTACCGGGTACACTTAAATGCTATCCGTACTCGATCTGAGGATCATCATGCATTAGCAGAATACTCAACTACTATTAAAGTTAAAAGATGACTCAAGCTGAAAGGTGATAATGCTACTCTTAAATTATTCCATTATATCCTCCCTGAATGAGAGGAAGCTCTACAACACCTAATTATCAATTACATAAATAAGGCAGAGAGGAACGCTCCACAAGATAAATTTAGGGATTTAAGCGCTCGATACCTTTATTCTCAAAAATAAATATGATAGATAGATGAAATAGAAATAATTAATTTTACTCTTACTTAGAGTACAGAGAAAGTTGAGTAGTTAACTTAGTGACGATATAAAGAATGATAACCGTTATTATAACTACAAATATGAGCTCCACGGACTTTGGAATTTGGTATAACACAGAAACGGACTGTCCAATGCTACGTTGCCTTCAAAATCGTCTCGTCCTTATTTAAGCAAAATTGTATCCTCTTCCATTTTACCACAGTGATTAGGCTGAGTCCGGTATTGAGCGGGAATTATGGCCCTCGCTTCGTAGATTGAACCAAATGCAGAGAGTGTTCACGATATATCATTGGAACGCCAATTAGCGATGTGGGCCTCAAGCCCTTATTGGAGAGCTATGCGACATCTTCAAATTGGGATTTCGCGCGCCCAGTTATGTTTTTGTTTCACTCATGTGGGTCCCTCATTTATTAAGTGCGGGCTGTTTAACTGAGAGCGTTTGTGCTTTGGTCGGTTTATAGCAACGTTTGTCCGTGGCCCCAAAATGGCCTTAGCCTAATGAATGGTGTGTCCAAAGTTTCTTCCCACTTTCCATACAGGAAAAGCCGCTACGCCATAGTGATCCTCAATATTTGACCATGTAAGCGAATTGAAAACTTCCATACACTCGCAGACAGAATCGATACTATAAGCGGGCTATTTCAAGCAGCCAAATTCCAACCACAACGCTCATCATAGCATCTAGGCGGCGAGAATTACTTACCTCACTAATTACAATTACTGAATCATTAAATATCGTATCTAGTTCAAGTGGTGGTATATTGTTAGAAACTTACTCAAGTTATTATCAACCAGACTTTCAAGGTTTAACCGATTCTTAAAGGTTGCTTATGAGTATCCAATTTTTGTCTTCCTTGTTGTACCCCAAATGGAATTGAGTACTGCCTACTCTACATCTAAGAGTAGATTAGGACTCTTATCTAGATTATTTAAACGACATCCTTCATTCAGCTACTGACGTTAGTTATAGATATTAAGATTTCTTTCAAGCAAGGTGATATTATTAGTAATAGATAACTCTTATTGATTCCAAAAGGAATAAAGATAAAGACTTGTATTAACTCACTTATTGTAGACATCTGTAACTCAATACTAAATAACGAAGGATGAATTAACATAAGTCATATTATACTCAACCCCCATACACACCAATAATATAACTGTTTATATGTATTATGGAATATATGCCACTCATACAAGGCGGCCATCAGATTTCTCACAGCGCCTATTGTTATTCTGACCCAATAAATGGAAACATCAGATTGTTACCTCGTTAATTACTATAGGCTAATTATTTAATGTAATAAATAGACGTTATAACCGTACTATAGTGAATATAATACTAAGACAGCTCGTGTATAGAGAAGAGGTGCACGCCCCTAAGAAAAGTAGAAATTACACAATGCTGCCGATAAAATTAATAATTATCCATTAATAATTAAAGGTAGTTATTTTTGCATATATAATATTAAGTACGGTCAAAATGTATCAAATTATGTGAGAAAAGGTAATGAGTATTAGTTAGTTGACATAGTAGAGTAAAATATGTAGTGTAAGGATACGTAGCATGTATTGCTACTGATTCCAATGGAAATTAAATTTTAAATTACCCCTATATATTATATCCGTTATATCCATGTAATGTCAGGATGATTCAAATGTCAGATATTCCCTCATGCCTGTTACGAATGGTTTCTATACAATGTGATGTTGATATGTTTTAATCTATATATATATATTATATAAGTACTTATTCGTATTAGATACATGAGGTGTGTATGTAGTGGTACCCGTATATTAATTTAGTCGGAGAATATAAGATTTCGTTTGTGTAAAAATTCACTAATAAATTCCAATTCACTATAGGCAAGTTTTCATAGTAGAAAAAACTTGAGTATATCATTCGTACATTATTGATAACACCCCTTATAGGATGGCCACTGAAGTAGCTATAGGATAAAATTTGGATTTCACGCACTCCGTTTTATTACGGTGAGTTAATACGTCGATATATAAAGCTTTATTAGTTTATATATTACTTATATATATTCTTGAATATACGATATATGCTTAGTTATTATTTGATTTAACTTAATTATGGTAGAAATATATCCCAGCAGCGCCTCAGCAGGTGTCACGAGACCATATAAGGGTTCTAGGAATAATTTTGATTGATATAATAATTAATATCCAAGACAAGGACACAACAATTGTCGAATATAGTTACTTGTGAAGCAGGGATAAAAATGCTAATACTGATAAAATTAATTAAAATATGGATATAATATATTTATAGGATTTACCGGACTGTGAGACTACTATATATCTCTCAATCTATATATATTATATATATATATGTCGGATATAATATGTTTATACAATGGTCATACTCGATAAGAGATATTAACTATTTACTTGAAAAATTATAAAATGATATAATAAATAAAGATAATATTAATATTACCTATATATTACCTAATAACATGACAGTAGTGCAGTACAATTTTAATGAAGCCTGAAAATAATTATAGGCGCTCATATTAATATGAAAGAATATATATAATATAATTATGATAAGAATATTAAATACCGGACCTATATATATATATATTATATATATAAATAATATATATTAATTAATTATAATATAATATATATTATATATTATATGATAATATAAATTATATATTATATATATGTAATTATATATATTATTATATTAAAAATATTAATATATACGGAAAGTGACGCATCAATCCTTGGTTTACTCCTACTGATCAAATTCTTTTCTGGCTCTTGCCAATAACATCTCTATATACAACTTCTCTTATGTAAATTTGGTACTTTTGCCTCCTTTATTCGATCTTGATCTAACGGTTTTCTTGTCTATTGTCGACTAAATACACTCCCATTCTTGAAAAGGCTCCAGAGATTCTTAGCTTCGGTCACTTCTTCACGTTTCCACTCTATACTCATCCTTACAGTGGTACTGAATGTGAATGTTACATGTAGATCTCCATCACTATGCGCTATCTCTCTCTTAAGCTCCTCTACATAGAATAGTCCTAATGCTTTGAGCTTTAAAGTATTGATATCTAATTTAATTGGAATATCTCGCGTGAACTTGCCAAAATAAAACACGAAGGACTACCCGAAAATCTTATCACACGGTTAGCGCGTCAAGGCGATAAACTAACCACTCTCGTATACACTCCAAAACACCTTCTCTCCCACAAATCTCATTAAATAAGAAGTAATGCGACGTCGCAAGTAGATGTCATTCCTACGCACTCAAGAATATATTTTGATGGAGGTGCTCACTTGCTGTGCGGAGAAATACTCATACACCCACTCCGATCCATCTATAATATATCCAATTATATTCTGTCATATTGTGTTCTTCCAAAACACTTCAAGACAACTTTCCTCATTCGTGTTGCGCAAGCATTGACGACACAGCAAATCGTCCTCACGGTATTTCTGCTCTGAAAAAAAATCACGGAAAGTCCACTATAAACTGATCCTCCTAGAATATCCAGACTATAACGCCATATAGCTCTTACTTGAATTCTATCAAGATCTTGAAAACTCTTCCTCACTCTCATTTCTAGTCATCTTGGAAATCATCATTCGAGCTTGCGTGTTTCCACTGGCCAGATACGGGCTTTGCCGACGCATTACGAACTGTACATACTGGCGATATAACGGTTCTCCTAATTCTTTTAACCATGTCAATAGAAGGAGTTATGCGATTTATGTTTTCCGCCCTTAGAACTACGGGGAGACTGTTGCGGGTGGGGCGCATTGACTATATATATTCCACATATGCATCATTGTTAGAGAGTAGAGGGTTAGAACATATGAGCACCGCGTACACGTGGACCTCTAGCGAATGTTCACCCTGCTCGTTCTATGGGATTTCCTCAGACTTGCGACTTTTGGACTTACATCTATGTTTAGTGTCATTCGTTATCAAAATCGCTCCTACAAATAGACGGCGTGGCTATGTTGTTCATCGGCAGCGACTTCTCTCTGCCCTTTTCTGTCAAGTTAATATGGTGATTACTCCTCAGGCGTTCTGTTCTTATCTGGTCCTACAATTGTATTCCCGTGACTTTTCGAATATATGATGTTCTCACCTTGTACACTACTGAACTTTCTACGTGTCACGAATATCTTACAGGCCGATGGACTCGACCCATTCTTACTTAATCCTTCATACTTGTAGTATTGATTCTACGAATAATACTGAGCTCCACTATTTAATTTTTTACTTCTAGGCAATTGCCCTCGCTGCATTAGATCTTCCGTATTTCTATATCTCGGCTGTATATTCTGATATATCATCTCCACAGGGTGCGTCTGAGTAAATAAGAATTAAATTTTCCGCGTTTGTGGATCTTGAATTGTTGGAAGACTATACACAATTACTTTAAAAAAGTTCTTACTTCTAGCATAAACTTTAATTCTTCACTTCTCCACAACGGAGGCACCCTCTTCCAAACGTTATAGCTCTTATCATACCTTCTTTCGGATGTGTCATCCTCGATCTCCTCTGTCGACGAAACGAATACTATCCGAATCCATTGGGCTCTTTAATAGCTACTAGTGTAGAAGCAACACACTAAATGTATTCTATGGGGAAGGAGTCACATTCTATCACATACAACAAAAATCACCTCCGCAATAATGTCCTAAGGCTCTTTTGGACCTTCATATAAGAATATCTGGATTCGTGTCTTAGACTGCGATATATTGTTGTGTCGCTCTTCTCAGCGTACTCCACGAGGCTTTCATATACAAGGGCACTCATTCGGCGACGCGCCTGTTGAGTGTGTCAAAAGTACTTGCTCTCATCTCTGGGGGCGGCTCTGTTTCACCCGGTTTTTGGACATGGTTCGAGGTTCAAAGGCCAAAATAGGCGTTCATGAAAAACTGTTTCTAGGTATATTTTCCAGCGATTCACTTGAGCATCCCATCTAGTCTCTATTGGCGGCAAGGAGCTCTCGATGTGTTTGCCTTTATCTAACTTGTTCGAGTATAGGGGTCTAACCGCACGTACTGGTGAGTAGGCTAAAAGAAGGCATGGATCGGACAGCTTATCACTCGCGTACCTCACACCTTTGCGTACGGCAACGATCCGCGCCGTAGAACTAGGGAAGGAGTCGTGGAACATATAATCTAGCATACGAATGTCACGGTTAATGTAACGATTAGCATGCTATATCTCACAGGCTACGTGACCAGGGCGTTGGCTTTCACTTATTCTTTATCCTTTGCCACTATTACGATCATCGTAGTTTGTGTGAATTCTCTTCTCTCCTCATCTTCCGATGTTTCCTTACTGAATTGGTCTACCCCCTCAGTCTCTCTCTAAAAGGCTGCGCGGTCTTGTACTCTCATACGTGGTAGACGTCTACAATTATTTCACGTAGTTGTAAGTAAGATGTATCGTACTCTTTTCACGGCGAAAGGGCTATCGAGGAACACCCTCTAATATGTGCGTTATATTATTGGTGCTCATATGTCCTATCGAATCAATTACAGCTATACACGGTGGTTTAAGAAAGTTTGACCAACACTTGTAAGGATGAGAGTAATAATAAAATTGACTGGAGCGTTTGCTGCGCGCAAATTGAAAATCATTTACGCCTTTGCCTAGTGTAAGTGGAGGCTATATTTTAACTTTTAGATGTTTTGACTCTGCAAGTTTTATATTTGATACGTAAGATACAACAGAGTTCTGTGTTATTTAGATTTTTGTGCAAACTTATGTTTATTCACTGTTTAGGCTCTTATGAGTATATCTCTCTCATGCTTTAATTATTTTTTATTACAGCTTTTATGAAATATATTATTTCCAAATTCTCAGACTCTAAATTATGGTTATATATGTAATTATTAATTTATAAAAGAAGGATTTATTTTGAATAATAATAATGATTATAAAATAATTATTAAGCTATGTAATATTATATGGAATTGACTCGCGGTAGAATGATTTAATTTTTATCTCACCTAGACTTATACAAGCTCCTAAGAGACACAACTATATATTATCATTTTATATATATTATGCTAATTATGACCATTATATTATAATGAGTGAATTGTGATATAATTCACTTGATATATAGATTACTGCTCCAATTAGTTTTAATAATAAGTCAGAGATATTCTCTTATTGAATAAATGGCTAATCTTTTGGCTTTATTATCGTATTACTTACTACGATTCACAACCTCCAGAACTCTTATGATTGGGTCTATCTTATTATTTAAATAATGATACTATTATTAGTAGTGATACAGAACTACGTTAGTATGCTCTCTATTATCTTGTTGTATATAGCATATCGTTAATCTAGCATACAGTCGTAGCTATACTTGATTTAATATAGGAAAATTTAATAGTTTACCTTCATTAGTGATAAGCTTGGACTGTATTATATACAGCTTATAAAAAAGACTCATTAGTTGTAGTTAAGAGATTTTTTGCTAAACTCAAAGATAACCTATGACCTTCAATACTAGAGCTAAAGTGCAGAATTTTTTCACATATTAGACACTTTTTAATCATTAATTAACTGATATATGCTGCTCTGTGTCTCTAATCCATAACTACTCACTCGCATTAATATTATACATTTATTCCTTATTCGATTCAAAATAACCCTTGATCAATATCATATTATAATAGCTATTATGACATATTGATGTATTATCACTCAATTATACATTATATTTGTTAATTAACACTTACTTTACCTAATATATCAGCACGTTATACGAAGAGTTTAGAATTTAAATGTTACTATAATATACTTCTCATGAGAGATACAAATATAATAGTATATAATATATAAGTACTATATATATATATATATAATATAAGTATATAGGTATAGAGTAAGATTATTTAATATAGTAATAATATTTTATTATATTCATGGTCAATATCCCTATATATCAATAGTTGAATACTATATACTGTGATATTTAGTTAATACTAATATATAATTATATAAGTTAGATGTAAATTGAAAGGAGCTATTAATGGCGTGCTAGTTGTTAGGTTATGATACTGGGATGAGATAACTTGGGTATATGTCGAATGTGATAACTATATATAGTGTAGCTAATAAAACTCACCCAGTGCTCTCTAGAGGAGTACTGTCGAATAATTTAAAACCAGAGTTGAGGTTTTAGAGATGTGAATGAGATACGAACTTTCATCTAATTTACTAAGTTAGATTTAGTCGTTATCAGATTTACTAATATTATATATAATCAATTATATAGTGAATTAATTTTATATATGTATAATAAAAATTCATTTATCTCATATAATATATATATATATCTTTAACTCAAATAAATATATATATATATATACTACGACAGCAATAACATCTCACGCGGGCAAATATAGCTTGACGTATATATGTATGGAAAATATAGCTATGAGAGAGTAGGTTATTATATAAAAGTATCCGTTATAAATATTCTTATTTAAAAATATATGATTTAAGCGTGAGATTATATTAATAATGATACCTCTAAGACTCGATACTTAGTCTAAGGTAATTAGCCATGGTATAATATTAATGCCGGTTAATTATGTCCGTGAGTGGTGAGTGAGTAGTATGCTAATACTTTTATACCATCTATAATATAATATATATATATATATATTAATATTATATAATATATATATATATAAATATATATTATAATTATATTATATATTATATATATATATATAATATATATTAATATATTATATATATATGATATATATATAATATATTATATATTTATATTATATTATATATTAATAATTATATATATAATATATTATTGTGAGAATATGTGATCAATATTTATTTATTAGTAGACTATCACATAATGATAACTCTCATATATTACTGGCATAAAAATAAAACTCTCTCAAATAGTGTTCTCTTTAATAAATAATAATATCAGATTTGACTATAAATTATGTTAATGATAATTAATTTAGATTTACTCAATTATAGTCTAATTTTAGTCTAAATAAACTAAAAGTTATAACTTTTAGTTTGTACTAATTTAAATCCATATCATATATCAAGAAAAAAAATCTCTCAATATTTATAGTAGTACCTTACATAGTTACTATATATAGTGTAGAAATTCCTGAGAAAAATCAAACCTCATAAATATATATATTACTTATTATTATATATTATTATTACTGTCATTAGTTTCGTACATCATTTATTTATGTGATGCTCAGTTTTATTTATCGTTTCTCCTTTACTGTGCCTAATTACATCAATCAATAACTTTACGGTAATTGATCAGTATTTGATGGTTCTTACAGATTATTAACAAGTTCACTTTAGGCATAATTTCACTTAGCGCTCATCTTGCACATATAGCTCTATATGATATTTTACATTATGGTTTTTTATATCGATTGGGTTAATGGTAAGTGTAATTTTAAAGATAAGGAGTAAGAATTTTATAAGAAAATGAGAAAATTTTATAGATAAAATATTTTAAAATAAGGAGAAATTTATATAGAAAACCACTCTTCGACCTTAGAGGAAATCATTCTTGATTTCCAACGCCTATTGATGGTAAATTAATCATGCTACTCTATTTTTGGCTATTAACATCCCTCCCACAACGTACATTAGACCTGCTACAGTAGAGTTCTGTTAATTGATTACTGATAAGACTCCATGAATGTCTCAGATAAGAGATTAATATGAACTTTATTTGAGATACTAAAATAAATTTATAAATTACCCTTAGCATCTCTCATATATTAACATTTTCTCCCCTCCCAAAGTCAACTTAAACTGATGATGAATTTACAGTTTAACTTTTTTTGAGTATTAACATATTTGATTATAAAGAAATTTCTTAAAAAGATTTGTGCAACAAGACTTAGCATGGAACATTCTCAAAATATAAATTTCCTCAAAATATTGAAATGAATCTTCCATGTAAAATTAATTAGAAAACTTTGATACTGCCTCGACCTCTTTCATTCGAGTAAATGGTTTCACTTTACTTACTTTCTATGGTCATGCAATGTACTAATTTTAGTTAACGTTTATTTATCGGCCCATTAATCGTAAGCTCAACGGTCTATAGATTATTTCATATACTCTCAATGACAATTTAAGCCATTATATATGTGCAGTCCAATTGAGTATACTTTGAGGTCAATTAAATATAGATTAATAAAATTCGCCCTATATATAGTGTAAGAGGATATCAATTTATTATTCAATAAATTATTTTAAGGAGAGAAGAATATTGCGCAAAAATACCTAGAGCATGACTCAGTATTTAATTCTACACGACCTGGGTATATACATTCACTCGCGTATTAATCGGGTTCTAGGCAGGACTATTTACACCAAGAATTATGTGGTTAGTTCAACGAAAACAACATTTGGTAGGCATATATATAAAGCAAGTGCGGAGCTCGGTACATTTGATATTGGAGTCTAGGAGACATATGAATAACATTCAATTATTCTCGTGATTGCGATAGCCAGTAGTAATTGGTGGGTATATTTGTGCTTCACACTAGCATCCTGGTAGGCAATCAAATTTTGTATCTGTATCACATACTCTGGAGATTTTGGCCTACTACTGTTGTTATTTATGCAATACGAAATATCGGATGTTCTATGGATTATTCCTTATTGCAGTTTTTGCGAGATAATTGTTGATCTTCCTCTGTATATCTACAAGGTCTCAACCACTTGCTTCACATGATCGTATTTTACTAATTAGGCCTACTATTGGTAGTATGGACAGCGGTCTTTTTATAAATATCTCTAAAAATTGCTGATCTAAGAATATATTAATCTCTTGTTGATCACTCGTAGTAGTAGCAATTGGTATGCAATTACTCCTCTCGCCTCAGCATATCTAAGAAATCTAGTTTTAAGTTTTAATTGCTTTTTTTTTTAATAGGAAACACTAGGTTGTTTCCTGTCCATTGTTCGTGAACATTTAATCTTTAATCTGTCAGAACTGGTTATTAAAGATGAAAATAAGAGAAATATCTAATAATAATCGTGACTTAAGAGAGGTATCACTTATGTCTCACCGTAAAGTGTATTTAATAATTTTAGAGAATGTTAAAAAAGACAAACACAACTTGCTTAAATATTTAGTGAAAATGTATATATTATATATTCTACGGAAAATCTCTCCATCAATTTCGGATTTTAAATTCATCATTGTCCAAGGTAGAAATAAATGTTGGATCTCTATTATCTTTCATTGAAGTATGAATAATGGTGCATAATTACACAAATATTCGTTAAACTCAACGTTGACTCATACACATTTTGAGACAATTGTTTTTTGGTCAAACTTATATAATATATATAGTATAATATACGCATGGAGTTTGTTAGTTTATGAATCGTTAACCGTAAATATCCTGCATTAAAACCTAATGACTCAACACACCGTATAATTTCACGAAAAATTAAATATCAGATACAGACACTACGAGAATAAAAATAATACGCAAAAATAGATATATATAATATATAAAAATGTATATATATATATAGAATATTTTTTTAATTAATACTGAGAATAATAAAATAAAAGAATTACAAATATAAATATAATATTACTAACTCAAATTATTTGATGTAAACCTACCTATGAGGTCAGTCAAATCCTCAAAATTTAATAATAATGAATATAATCTGATTTTAACCTATTCCTTCGTCCGTAATTTTAAATATATAAGTTACTCTTCTGATAGCTAGATAATTGTATAATAATAATAATAGAATTTATATCTTGATAATATAGATATTTACAAAAGGTATAAATATTACTGTTTCGGTCAATATAAATTTATCACTGTATAGGCAACTGTGATATAAAGTAATTAGAATTGTGAGTATAAACTTAATATGATACTATATGCTGGCAAGCTATAGTAAGTTTGGCATAATTACTCTAGCGTGTATTATCGCTCTTTTTAGATAAGTAAGATTGATAGATTTACTTGATTAATATATATGAAATCATAATAATAACTACTTACGTGATAAAAATAAAAAATTCTTTACTTTATTTATAATGATTAATGTGGATTATATTGACAAAAAGTTTTAATACTATTACTACTTATTATGATGAGAGAAGTAGGGGATATGTATTAAATATAGTGTCGTTATTGGTTTCATCGTTATTATGTTTATTTATTATTATTTTATATATATTATAATTCACTCGCCAAAAATAAACTACTAATTGCACTCATGGCTATTATTCATTTATGTTTGGTATATATAGTAATTATTAACTTGTTTATTTCATATTTTTTGCGATTTTTCCCTCTGATCTTTTTCAATTATATAATCAATTACTCGGTGAGAAGGACAGATTTATATTTTGTTTATATCATTCTGAATTAAATGTGTAACATATAGTAGGCCTACCGATAAACCATATAATACTTTTATATGGCCTCAAAGTCATTGGTAAATTTTCAATAGTTAGTGTAATCCATTTAATATTCATATGGTAAGTACTATAAGTTGTTTTCTTTGACTATATTAACATTTTCATATTTCTTTTAATTTCATAATATTTAAACAATGTGAAAGTAATGAGTTAGTAAATTATTCCTACATCATGTTTAAATCACCTATCAAATCCAGGTGATTGGTTTCATACAAAAGAGATTGAGTTCTATTAAAATAGCTAATATTTTTATTGTATTCTATCTTAATAGGATTTATTATAGTGGGACTGTTTAAGGTAGATGAACTGCTAAAGACATTTATGGGTCTAGCATATTATGTCTTACTTGCTTTTTATCACACATATCAACATCTCTCTATATATATTCCTCTTTTATATTCCACACGGACATACCTGACGTATACGAACCTTTTTGAATGGGAGTATCAAATGAAGTCGCGCATTTAAGCACAAGACTATCATATGAATGACTAAAGTTTAAATAATAAATATATATGAAGACATGTAGAGTGAGGAGAGAGGTTTTTCACATCGTACAACATATATATATTTAGTAAATTCCGATTATTAGGAGATGAAAGAATTAAAATTCTCTCTTTAGGTATAGGAGAGAGGACCTCCTCTGACTACGTCTCTCTCCTCTCTCTCTTTCATTTTTGTTCTCCTCCTTAATTCCATCCTTCTATCTTACCTTCTCATCACAAAGCTAGTTTAATCCTTTGTCGGATCTTTTCATTACCTATATGCTGACCGTTACTCAATAAGTTAAGTATTACGTATATATATACCTATATTATTTAATGGGTTTCTATTATATATAATTTATTTTTAATTATGGTTATTAAATAATAATATAATATAGTGAATAGAAGTTAGCCTATTATTACTTAACTTATGTATGATTATAATAGGTAATCTATAATATTCATCTGCCATATTATTTATATGTAATATATTATATTAGAAAGTAAATACAGAACTAATATATATATATACGTAGATCTTATAAATTTGTAGACTAACAAAAAATCTTTTTTTGGTATAAGTATAAAACCTACCTAGATACCAGTATAATGAGGATAACCAACAATAAGAAGTACAAATAGTACTCTGAACTAATATTTTAATAGGCTAATGATGCTCAAAACTCATATATATGAGTAAAGATTGTGATGTTAAAAAACTTAATATATAATTGTATGCCCGTAACTCATATTGTATCTAGTCGGATATGCCATCAGTGTGAAGCAAAAAATGGGAGATGAAAAGAGAATTGCTCTTCTCAGTTCTCCAATCAATCATAGTTCTATCTATTAATGTGCAACATAAAGCTATTGTACTAATTAAATCGTAGTATTAATGATTTTTCATTGGATAATAATTATTATTTATAGTTTTAAGTATAATTTATTATAATTTGTTGTGAGAAGTTATCAATTGTTAAAAACATCAAATATTGCTTATTATTTCCTAGATATAAAAGAAATAATTGAAACTCATTTCAATTAAATCAGAAATGTAAATAAATCCTCACTTACAATATTTAATACTTATTTGAATAATGATGCCTTATATATTATATATAAAGAAATTTCCTATCAAGTATACTAATTTTCTTAAAACAGGTTCCCTTAATTTTAGCTCTCTGTCGTTTTTTGACGCAGCAAAGAGAAGGTTTAAGGCATAACATTATAGGGTGAGTTTCACTATTGCTAACTCCTACATATTTATGTGAGAGTTCTGATTAAATATAATTAATTATCAAAGGTTGAGATTTAAGTGTGTTTACAGGGTAATATCAGCGCCTTACTTATAATATGAGGAAATATATTATCTTAATGTATAAACTAATATATTATATTAAGACAAATTATTTTATCATTAGAGCATTTAATATAAAAAGATAAGATAAGATAATATATTCATGAGAGCATAATTTATTCTCCTTTTACCTCTTTATAGTGAATTGTGCTCTCTTTCAGATCTACAGAAAGCTATCTTGGAGTAGATGTGAATATTTTGTATAACTATCTACTTAATGACTGAATACAACATTTAGAGGAAGATTTATTTAATAATAATGTTAATTATAATAGTTTGCTAGATAGAGTTTAATTTGAAAATATCCAAATCGATTAACTCTATCACAATGATTGAATCAATTATTTTATCATTGCAATAGGGTATAGCTACGCATTAAATCTTTTATTAGTTATTATAACTCTCCTAAAAGCCTCTTTATTTAATTTAGGCTTTCCTATACAACTTTATTCTTCAAAACTAAACTAAAATACTAATATTGTTAACGATCTATATCCTGATTCGTTTTAAATAAATTTAACTACTATGCCACAAGTTAACCGATTTGCAGTGATATATAGGGTTTAAAATTCGATATATATCATCATATAAATTATTCTGAACTAACAAATCCACAAATAATTCAGGTTGATTTTAAATAAATAAACTAGCCTGATCACAGGTACAGATTGATATACGAGAAAATTGCCAATGGAGTGCAGACTGATTTTTATTCTTAAAGAGTAAGATATATCTAAAATTATTGGATTTTTACTGCTAAGTACTAATATATATATATGAGATATATTATAGAGTACATAGAGAGAAATAAGAATTAGTAAGAAGTTCCTAATATACAATAAACAGATATCGTGCGCTTGAGAAAGAATAGATGATAGTATTTTTTTTAATTGTAAAATACGAGACATATTTCCCTTAAAAATCTAACGAGCTAATATTCAGAGTAGAGTTAGAATGAGTTACACTCTCTATTAACCTCATTAAATACAATCACAAATTCATGTCAAAAAATAACATAATTCATTTTATATTATCACCCGTGTCAAATAAGAATGTAAGCTTAAACATATGCGCTATATTCATTATTAATTAGATAATTGAAGGCGGAAGACTTATTACACACTAACTTCTTCTATATATTACTTACGTCTCTTATTACTTCTATATATATATATTATATACAACAATGATACTATACTAATTACTATTTACTAAATGGTAATTAGTCTAATCAAACTCTACAAAATTGTTTGTGTAATAAAGCATTCTTATAAAAGGGATATATATCAAAATTTACAGATTTTATCAAGTTTATATTTTCATTGAGGTTGTATTATGTTACTATATTATTATTCGATTTCTCTTTATTACTCATTACTTACTCTTCTATTATTACTTTATACTATACTTACTTACTCTATCATTACTATACTCTATATATTATTATCATATATCTTATATTATATATCTATCTATCTTATCTACTTCACATCTATTCAAGTGGCAGGGCTCCCTCAAATTTCCTTCGGGCTTGAGTCCCAACTTCACCCCAAGTCATGGACATTAAAAGATTATTTAACTTTTTTTGCGCGCCAATTTTGTCATATCGCGTAGAAAGTAAGCAAACCTGTCGGCTTTTTCGATACTCTAAAACGTCATTCTTTTTCCGAGTGTTTCTTGTGTCCTTGTAGAAATTCTTTCGGAATTCTCATTTCTTCCAATCCCTATTGTTTTTTGCTCTCTTTCTTTGTTCTTTTAAATCTCCTTACTCAATCTCTTTCTTCTCTTCTCTCTCCGTGACATCTACTCGTTTCATACGTTGCAAAATTTATGCCATAATGGGTCCCTTTCTCTTACACTCTACTAAATGCACGAAATAGTTTTCTTGTTGGTTTAAAATTTTGTCGCCTTCTGCAATTTTCAAAATCTCATACATCCATCTTTTCTTTTATTTTTAAAATGCATAAATTTCGAGTTAACTTTTTTCTCTTCTTTCATTGCTCGTCAATTGGTGATCGAAATTTTCAGATGCTCCATATGTATGCTCGAATAGTTTGGGAACATATTCTTTTAATCTTTTTCTTCTTTTGATGATACCAAAAGTTATGCTACAGTTACATAAAAGATCATCTCGGCTCCCTGACCTATATAAGCTTCGAAAATTTCTGATGTCGTGTTGATCGTTCTGATAACGTTTACAAATAAAAATTTAAATAAAATTTCTCTTTTTCCAAAAAAAAAAATACACACATATTCTTTTGGAAAAAATGTGAAATCATTGCATATATTCTTCCTCTTCTATACTCTCGTTCTCTGATCAAACATTCCAATCTTTCTCTAGGCTGCTCTATTCAGCCTGCCTACATCGTGACAATCTACTTCTTTCATCCTTCTTCTCAGTTTTTCTATCCCTCTCAAAAGACTACATTTTCATACATATCTTCTCTTCAATAACTTTTCGTGTGTTTCTGAATTTGTTTCCAAGAACAACTTCCAAAAACTACTGCATCTCTCTTATTTACCATACTAGTGAAATTATTCTTTTAAGAAAAAAATTTGTGCATCCTTCCTCATTACGTCTGGCATGTCTCCTCTTTCTCTCATGTCTACCTCCTCCATTCTCTCTCACTCTCCTCTGCATCTCGCGTCCTCTCTATGAGCTCCCAGAAACAAAAGTTTTTCTTCATCCCGGCTCTTATTCTTTCTATCTCAATCTCTAACCAATAATATCGTGCGGTGCGTGCGTCTGATCTCTTCTCTCTCTACTTTGTCTCTCTCTCTGTACGTTCTGCTCTCTTCTCTTTACTTCGGTGCGTGGCTCGTGCATACATCTCTCTCGTCTCTCTGCGCTACTTACGTAATCGTGGGTTCAATGTCCCTCTTGCCTCTTTTCCTCTCTCTCTCTCTCTCTCTCTCCCTCCATGGTGCATTCATTCCTGGGTGCGTGCGCATTGGTCCTCCATTCTTCGTCGTCATTCTTCTACGTAGCGGTGCCATTTCTTCTCTTCTCTCTCTCTCTCTCTCTCTTCTCTCTATCTATCTATCTTATTCTTTATTACTCTTATTTATTCGAATTTTTATTCTCCTCATTATTATTATTCTCATTTTTATTATTTTTAAGGTGATACTTTACTTACGACGATAGTTTTAATCTCTCCGTGAAACATTCTAAAAATAAATATTATAAATGATAGATAATAATTAAGAGAAATAAAAGTTAATGAAAATAAATATTAATATATTATCTAATTTTTAGGATTTGTGATTGTAACTACTTATATATATATATTAATATTATATATCTATATTATATATATATATATTAACTTTATTAATATATATAATATAATTATATATATATATATTATTATATATATATTATATATATATATTTAATTATATATATTATATTATTAATATATATATAATAGATTAATATATATAATATTATATATATATATATTATATATATATATATTATATAATATATTATTATATTAATATTAATATATTATATATATATATATTATGTAATATAATAATTAATATATAATAATAAAGGTTACGAATGAGAAATAAGGGGGAATATTCTTGCTTATTAAGTGCAAAATATCTATATATAATCGGGATTGGATGCTTTCTATCGTAGCTTATATGAACACTAATCTATCATGATAAGTCTAGATTAGTGCTTAAGTCTATGTTGGACATTAGGTACTGAACTCTATCTCATAAAATTCTATGTCAGTACTATTATAACATAACTAATGAAAAGATATATGTGTATAATGTAATATGGTGTTTGATTGGTGATGCAAGTGGAATATTAAATTATAAATTGAAATTAATTATTTCAAAAAATAAAAGACTTAATTATTAATTAAGGAGATATATATATTAAATAAATAAATAAATTTTGCAAGTATTAAGGTGAATGGAGTGAAAAGTTGTAAGTTATGAATTGTGAGATAATATATTCTCAGCATCTGGATCTAGTCTATGTCATAATTTATCTACAGGTACTATATAGGTGCTCAAGTAAATCGTGAGATCAGCTAGCTATGCATATCTATCATATCTAGTCATTATCTATCTAGTCTTATTTATCTGTAATTTTCTAGTGGCAAGTGCTGAAGTCGTAGGTCTCATTGTCTATAGTATCTTTATCGTATGCGGTAGTCTAGTACTATTTATTCTATACTATCTATCTAAAAGGGGGTCTCAGTGCGTATTCTTGTCAATGAATCATAAATGCCGTTATCTGATCTAGTACGTGATCTATTTTCTAGATTTCTTACGTACTCGTAGGGATTTTGCGATAAGTCAGTGACTCTAATGCTATTCTATCTATCTATCTATACGTAAGTGCCATTATCATAGTTCTTAAATGCTGAGGTCTATCTATGTATGCATATCTATTCGATAATCTGTTAATCGGTAATCTATATGTTATGCGGGATAATTTCGCTATATCTGGAAGGTGTCTTATACATATAGACAAATATTATAACTTGTATTCTATTATATGGTTTCTGAATACTAGTCGTATCTAATCTCGATTATCGTAATCGTGATATCTACAAGTGGCTGTATTATATCTATATTTATCCAGTTGTTATCCAATGTAATCAAGTACTTGTCTATTTTAGGTCAGTTTTTTAGTATTATCAGTTGTAGTTTCTAAGTACTATCTATGCTATGGGACTGTTGTCGTGAATTTCAATATACATTCTATCTTATTTTCATACATCGATATCAATCCTAATCATATTTATCGATTGTGCTGATCGATATTATAATATGGTATATATGGCAATACAGGAAGATATAGAATAAAATGTAATATGTATTAGTATAGTACTCTTTTATGGTGATTTTATAGAACTGACAAGTGTGATAGATAGGTAATTATATAGGATAGGATAAGCTGGTTATATTTATATATATAGTATATATATATTATATATATATATATATATATTTAGGTTGGTCATATATATATATATATATTATATATATAGTATATATACGGTATATAATATATATTATATAGTATATATATATATATATATATATAATATATATATATATATATATATATATATATATATATTATTATATATATATATATAGTATTATATATATATATATATATATTATATATATAGTATTTACTGTATATAAGTTGAAAATGAAGTTGAAGGATCAATATTTTTGGACGATGGAAAAACATAAAAAATACTGTAACACTGTGAACTAAAAATACACTTCAGGAAATGACTTCCGGTACTTGTACTGCTATGAACAGTGGGAAAATACTTTTTCATTCTAATTTATTTCAAAATTTTCAAGTGAAAAAAATATTAACGAATTGCTCACCAAAATCTTTAGACAAGATTTTCATCTTCCATTTATTTTATTTTTTTATCAAAGCTTTGCAGAAGTAACTAAAACTACTGAAAATACTGTTGAAAATATTATTTTATGATATATCTTTCATATATTATATATTATTAGTGTACTCGAAGCTACGTATCCCCAATGCAAGTTTATTCTTATACTGTAAATCATAAATTTACAAAGTATGTTATGACGATTAGGTGAATAGTAATAGTTAGTTTAAAGAATATAAATTGAGATAATCATAAATATAATATAAAATACTAAATATAATTTGAGTAAATATTATTATATTAATAGCTGAGAGTGAGCAGGTGTGATGTGTTATTAATTGTCTCTCCTGGTTATTTCTCAATATTATGTTAATGTGATATTTGGGTTTATTATGATAATTTTTAGAGGTATAGTATGTTTCATGTGATATGAATTATTATGGGTGATTTAAGAATGCATGGAGAATGGAGATGAGTAGCGGTAGTTAGTGTCGATGCTATATATATTATACCTATACTAGTATTATATTGATTTAGATAATGATTGGTTTTTTCGTTGGTGCTTCAAATTTATGTGAAGAGTTTAAGATTGCGAATTAGAGAATTTTGCCCATTATGATGTTAGTTAAAAAGGAGAGGGTTTTGAAATGATAAAGCAAAGTAATAAGATGTTTAAAGGTTTATTGGTATTGGTGTGAGTGAGGACAACAGTCCTCGGTGTTGAAGTTATAGGTTGTTAGATAGTAGTGTGAGAGCTGGAACTCAAAGTGTATTCTTGAATGGTACACATATAATTTAAGTTAATATAATACAATATATTGAAAAGGGAACAGATAATGCAGACTGTAGTAAGAAAAGTTTGATAGAATAATGGCTAGGAAGGTGCTTGGATCAATTTCAACTTTTTATAGTGAGTAATTGATAAGGGACTAAGGTCATTGAGTACCGTATATAGGGTCTTACATGAGTGGTAATGTTGTTACTCTTATATGTTATAAATGTATATAGAATAATGAGACTTATGGTACAGTGATAATAATGAATATATATATAGTGTAGATAGTAATCTAAAGTACTATGTGTTCAGTATATGGACAATCTTATAGTGAGAATACGTGTATTATATGGAGCGTGAGTAAATATTGTATAAAATGAGAAATGAACATATTAGAGAGTTTGTGGTGTGAAGAATATGGGAAAAGGTGAGTATATGTATTATTAAAATAGATGATGAAATATAATATGGCATTTACCTAATTTGCGCATATGCGATATTTCTTCACACTCAAAATATGGAGAAGGTTCATAAGCAATAGGATCGCGGTGTCCTAATTTTCTTTAAAGACTGCTAGTTAATTAGAATGAGATAAAAAGTAGAAAAAGTGAATGGTTTAATTTTGAGGTTGTTGGCTCGAATGTGAGAGACATAGGGAGAGAACTCGTCAGACGAAAAATATGGTGATCCAGATTCTTCAGAGTATATCACCATTGCTCGTTGTGAGTTAGAGATTGAATTGTAAAGCGCATGTTATGGAAGAATTGCCAAGTGAAACAAAGAATAGTGTTTGATGCCTCATCACAAGAATGAGAAATATTTCCGTAGTGTCTACACGACAAACTCAGGGATATATTCGCTGAGAGAAGGAAGTGGATCCGTGTTCTATGATGGACTCACGTGCGATAGAGTTTCTGGATATAGTGATAAACTAAATGGACTCCTCAAGTAACTTCAGATACCAGACCACATTATTTTGTTGATGCTTCTAAGTTTTAGGATGGACTTAGGAATATATATGGTCCTAAAAAGGTATTTATTCTTTGGAGGAAGTAGGCCTATAATGATAGTGAATGCAAGATTATATTTTTATGAAAGCGTATTTAGGCTCATAAGTCGGATTTTATTCTTTATTATGGAAAGTGTTTAATTCATATAGGTAATATTTTGATACATCATATGAATAAGAAGAATATTATATTATAAGAAAAAATACGATAAAATTAATATGAATGAATGTCTGATTGGATAGAATTAATGGTGAAATGATAAATTAGAGCAAAAGAAGAAAAAATAAGAATGTAAAAATACATAAATTATTATTAAAATAATATGAAAAATTGAATAACCTGACTTGAATGTTCGAGAACTAACTTTAGAACTTAAATAGGAGTAACATTTAGTCAATACAATTAAGATATGTAGAAGGGTAGATGCGAATGACGGAGGGTGAACGATTAAGGTGAGTGAGTAGGAGTGTTACCCACAGGGGAATTCCCAAGAGTGTAGCTTTGAGCCTAATATTATATATTTTATTATAATTCTGGATTAAGTAGCGTATATTTATAGTAATTGCCCTTCGAATAAAAATATAAACAATACAGTAAATAATTCAGTAAGTAATTAACAAAATGAATTATTTAGGTATCCAATGTGAGAACTTTATAAAAATAATGCATATGAGGTGTTACATTAAGGGTTTAGGATGACAGAAGGATTATTATCTATCTCTAAAATTTAAGCCAATATCGGGAGTACATGTATTCAAGATGGGTGATTGAAGATATATAGATGAGGATGTATTAAGATACTACTCTCGTCATAACATTGAAGTATTCGGTATTAACTTTCTTGGGTGGGCCAATAATTTTTGGCCAAATGAATGTTTATATTGGCATCGTGAGAAGTTTAAGTGGATTATTCATCTAGGTTCCTAAAAAAAGACAGATCTCTAGGTTCAGCATCCATTTCCTCTGATGGTAAGTGGTGGACGTTATTGTGACTAGAATCCTTGCGTTTGTCCCTACCGTAAAGAGATTAGGTGTGATTTATACAGCAGCAATTTGAAAATAAATGAGGGCTCATCGCACGCGGTCTAGTAGTTAAGCTATATGCCTAAGTAAATGATACATGAGTCTATAATTTAGTAGTGATGTGAGCTTTCTTCTTAATTTATAATATTATTAAATGAGTGTAATTTTTTAATTTTGCAATCATGAGCAAGTGTAATTAATTAAGTGAAAATAATACTGTATTGTTATTAGGCACTAAGTATTAGTAAGTATTTGATGCACAAGTATTGTATAGTGAATCCTCTTTATTTAAGATCATTAGATATGAATGCGTAGGAGATAGATAGTCGCTAATAATGTTAGAGACCAAGATGATGATTCATATGAGGTTTGAGTTTATGATAAGAGTAATTAGTGTGAGAGGTAACTGTGAGGTAATAGTTTAGTGATAATAATGTTATTCATGTTATAAATAGGCTGCATATATTCTCATAGGGGATATGATACCAGTCTACAAAAAATATTTACATCTATTTATAATACGGACCAAAAATTCTTCATAGTAGAGAACGGACGGGAGACCAGGGGGGGGCATAGTAAGAAAATAAGAAGAAAGCAAGCCACTTGATGTAAGAAAGCATCATGCAGCATAGGGTTGTTTAATTTGGAATTGTTTGCACAGGAGTTTGTTGAGTATGACTCATTAGCAGCATTTAAGAAAGGTTAGATAGGTATATGGATGGTTTGGGTATCATATAGTATATTTTAATTAAAGCCAAATTAGCGGGTGTTTAGTTACAGTAGTTTTAAGGTTAACTGCATGTTACCAAAAAGTTATTAAAGCTGTAGTGTGGTTAGCATGTACTTAGCTATAGTTTTTTTTCTGTTAGTTGTAGACTTTTGTGTAACTATGTAAGTTATTGACAAGCCCTTGGATGCTTTGTGGATTTGCATGAAATAGAATGTAGACTTTTGTATACTATGTAAGTTATAACAAGCCCTAGGGTGCTTGTGGATTTGCTCATGAACATGGTTGTTTGGTGATTGTTCTTGTTGGTTTGACTGGACGACAGTCTTGATTAGGCCCAGGTGGCTTCTTACTGTCTTTTTATTTCTAATATTTCTAATGTTTGACGAGATTTGCCATATTGAGGGTCTGTTTGCGAAATCCCGTGGAAGCTCTAGGTGATTTTTCTGACTAAACTAGTTCTTCACTAAAAGGCTTATAAAGGGACGTAAGGCGCTGCTTAATTTTCGACTTGCGTCATATCTTCCACTACTTTTCTGCTTCCGGTGCATGTTGGCACTTTTACCCCCAGTCTTGGGGAGAGAAGGTTGGGGTTGATGATGACGAGTAATAAATACAAATTACATATATATAAATACAATACGAAAAACGAAACAACAGTATAACGTGGAATTTTTTTTTTCAAATGACTTCAAATTATCTCATCCTTTACTGATAATTTTATAAATTGCCCAGTTTTTGGGCCAGCATTTATGCCATGGAGAAAACCCCGGGCGAATGCCCATTTATAAAATGGCCTGCCCCACTGGGCATTATGCCCAGCGTACACACTATGCTGAGCACAAATTTAAAAATCAAAAACTATTTTATGCATTTTGTAACAAGGTAATGGACCCATCAAAGTATATTTCAGGTATGAAGTCATTTCGAAATAAATTGTAAAAGTTGAAGGGAGCAATGTCTCAAAAAATTAGGTTGTGAAAAATGAAAATTCTTAAGAATGACTACAGACAAAGAAAAACACTCGGAAAAACGTTTTAGACGTCAGAAAAAAGCCTACAGTTTGTTCTTTTCCTATCAAAATTAGAAGCCAAATTAAGAAATTTTATGTCCATTTTTAGGGAGGGGGGTGAAATTGGGCTCAGTCCGAAGCAAATATAACATTGGCATTAATGTAATTAATAGTATTTGAAATAAAAATAAAAAAGATATCATTTTCTTATATAAAAATTGTCTTATATTGCGCTGTGATCACAAAATGATTGAAAACTTCCTTCGTTTATATTGTCAGCTACCCGGATGACACTCATAAAGCTAGTTCTCGTTGGCCAGTTCTTTTCGCAGAGGGATTTGATATCGATGTTTTGACTTTTTCAGAGTAGGGTGGGAATAGATTGGTGACGATTATTTTATATATATAATATTATATTATATATATATTATATATATAATAATTAATATTATATATTATATATATAATATATATAATATATATATATTATATATATATTATATATTATATAATATATATATTATATATTATAAATAATATATAATATAATATATGAAATATATAATATATATATATATATATATATATATATATATATATATTCAAAGATTACTTGTGCAAAAACGAAAGAGTGATTTGTATATTAGCTGACAAATATATATATTAAAATATATATATTATATATATATATATATATATATATATATTATATATATATATTATATATATATATATATATATTAAAGAGCATCTGCCTGGTCTCCTTCATTTTTCTCTTTAGGTCTGATTCATAATGCAGAGCGAAAAAGCCGCTTCAACGGCTAAACTGCTTGGAGGTTAGGCAGTCGACGCTGTCGACTAGCTCTTCAATATCCTAGAAGCTTTTCATACTCAACTCCGAGTTTTTTGGAAAATGACTTGAGAAGGTAGTAATGGAGGATAGTTGTAGTTTCATCATTTACAATTGTTCAGATGTATTCACTACTTCTATGAACTTTCTGCAACCCTTTAATACAAAAAGGCCACATTGCTGCAAAGTGTAGCTTAAGCTTTTTGTTGTTGATCTTCAGTTAGCTTACCCTGTAGATAGGTCAATATAAACAGCAGCTAGTATATATCATTGTCAATGAGAGAAATTTCTCTTTGTACCATGGAGTCTTTTATTTCTTCAACATCTTAAATAATAAATGGTATAAGGTTGAAGGTTGGAATTTATTAGAATATAATCCAAATAAACATTAGGTGAAGGTTAAAAAACTTCGAAGTTTGCAATTCATTTTGAGTATGGAATGTCCAAGGTTAGTGAACTTGCATGAAAGAGTGATGAAGTCACCCCAATTCGATAACTTTGCGTCAGTTTCAAAATTTCTGACTTCCAACTCTACTATTCTGCCGGATACATTAACCTGACAATCTTACAGGCGTTTCTTGGAGCATGAAATGCAAGAACTAATCGAGGACATTACACTAGTCACTCGTCGTGACCTTTGATTCAGGTAAAATTATGTTCCATCACACTTAGCTTGCTTGGCAGACAGTATCTAAACGATACGTTTCCGAACTTTGGGTTGGTAGAGAAGGATCGATAGCTAAGCTTGTCCGCTCTCTTGATTGCAACCGAGTGGACTTCTTAAGATATCATTTCTGAGGTTGCACTAATTCAAACCGATGACGTTCTCCACAACCGTATAAACCAAGATTTCCAAGTTATACGAAATATGCCCGGACTCCTGGAGCGTGTTCATCAGTTCGACAATGTGAGGTTTGTGTTGCCGAACGAAGGCACCATTTCGAACAACACCTGTAAATAATATTGAGTTGCAGATATTCTTGCTATAACCTTTGCCACAATGACTGTTTCAAATTGTTGTTCACCATTTTCACCTGCGTTTGCGTTGCATAAATGCAATTAGATTTTAGTGTCTGAGTAACCTATTTAAGTAGCAAATTGGAACACGTATCTGGGTCTATAATTAATGATATATGCAATAAAATAATAATATGTAATATATTATCTCCAAATGTGTGGGCATTTGAGCTACACATCCATATTATGTATTCTTTGAAAAAAATTACCTCCACAATTACCTTTGACCTTATGCCTCCTTTCAAATTCCACCAGAGTTAGGAGATATTTCGAATCTAGGTCCAATTCAAAGGTCGACATGCCCCGACACACGGCGTTTGAAAGTGTGCAAGTCAAATGTAGTTGGAAAAATAGATAAAAGAAGTATGTTCCAGGCTTTACCACTGGAGTATGTGTAAGATTGAGCATCGCGGTTAAGTCTGTAGTCAGAGAGTTGAACAAACAAAATATGAGATTATGTAGCAAGACGTGCCGTACGAGCCCTTCTCAATGGAGGTGGTATGCGACTGGAGAGTTCAGAAGAGTAGTATCCTAGTAATAGCGATAGTATAAGGAAAGTGACGCAACAATTTGATGGGCAGGAAGTGACTGGAGAAGGTTATTGAGAGCAGGAGAGTTGATAAGATGAAAAACCCCTAGACCCCATCTTTTTTAAGGAAATCTGTGTGAATGGAACCACCCCGATGTGTGAGGCATACTCAAAACAAGGGCGAAGCGACACCCCCATAAAGAACAAGCAACTAGAGCGACGTGAAGAAATTTCGTAAGCGCCTCAAAACAGCCAACCTCTCAGAAGCCTGTTGAAAGAGATATAATGTGATCCTTCCAATTAAGATCACAAGAAAAAGAAACACCAAGAATATTAAGAAAAGACGAAGGTTTGTGTTCTGTGTTTTCGAATAAGACGTTATAGTTGTTTGTAAGATTATGTCGAGTAGAAAGATGGAGGAACTGAGTTTTTGAGGCATTGGAAAGAACCTTATAATCAATGCCCTAAGGAGAAAAATGAGAAAGATCAGATGTTAATCGTTTCAAGGCCGACCTCCAAGCGTGAACTTACTGTTGTTGAAATGAGTGACGAAGGGGGGAGTCATCGACATAGGATATTAGTGGATAGGTGATGATGAAGTAATAAATAAAAGGTTATTATTGAGAAACCTAAAAAAGTGGGGATAAAACAGAACCCTGAAGAACACCACCATTTTTAGATTTAAAAGACGAACGTTGGCTTTCAATAACAGCTGCTATATAACAACCAAAAAGAAAATCAGAAATTTCACTGAGAGATTTATAGATATCGAAAGAGAATAGTAGAAATCAAAGCTATATGCAGACTCTATCGAAGGTTTTCGTTATGTGCCGCACAACAGCGAAAGATTTACTGAAATACCGAAGAGATGAGAACTAAGAATCAAAAACAAGAGAAAGAAGATTACTTGTAGAGCGCGTCTTTCGAAAGCCATACTTTTCAATCAGAGAAAAGATTAGAAGAATTGAGATTTTTTGCAAATCATTCTTTAAGGAGAGATTTGAAAACTTTTGAAAGAACTGAAAGGTAAAACAATAGTACAATAGGTTGAGGTTTTATATGGGCCCTCTTTTACAAGAATAGACTGAATGAGAGCATGTTTCCAGCTGGAAGGAAAAGTCGAAGTAGATAGATGGAGACGAAATACTTTACCAAAACTGGGTGCAATCTTAGAAGCACAAGTTTTGAAAACCTCAGAAGGAATACTACAAGGCTCGTTGGCTATTTTAGAGTTAAAATCAGAGAGGGCAGAAATAACGTCCTTAGATGAAATTATTATATTAGGCATAAATAAGTTGGAGGGAGCGGAGTAGGAATAGTCTAAGGTGGAATTAGAGGCAAAGTTTTGAGTGAAGAGTTCAGCTTTAGCGGAAAATAAAACGGCAGTTGTGCCGTCGGAAGATATTAAAGGAGGGAAAGAGTAAGAAACAAAGTAATTAATATTTTTTTGGGGTTACAAATGCAGACAAGGACGTGAGGAGGGTGACAAAAAAAGGTACTCAAACCACAGAGGAATAAGTTTCTTTTACAGAGAATATATCTTACTTAGCATACGTTAACTATCAACAACTGAAAATAACTTAGTATAAACGATTTTAAATCGTTATAGCGTATATGAAGCCAATTTACTTGAAGTTATTTGTGGCAAAGGCACAATATCTGCATTGGCATTTCCTTTCAATATTCCCACATAGAATGATCCAGTGCCTTTGTCGGAAGATAAACATAATATCAAATGAATTAATAAACTCCCATGTTTTTAAGACGGTTTTCAATGAGACAAATTAGTTTTATCTATAAGATCCCCTTTAAGTTGTTACACGAGAAAAATGAAGAGATACTGCAACACAATTACCGTAACTATACCAATTCAAGCTCTCATACTGACGTAGCACATTCTCGGCATCTGATACAATGATCCTTCTGTAATACCTATCATACCACGAAAAGTTTATATAAGATAGGAATAGCGTGAAGTAGAATATAGTCAATTTTCTCCCAATACAATAAAGTTGTCCTAATGAACTACTCTTATTATTCAGTCCTGTACCGTCAAGACTCTATACGAATAAAGGAGTTTCTCCCGAATATTTTCATATGCTTTATATGACAGAAACACTTTAGCAATTTACATACATACCAACACAAATCTGTCAAATTATTCTTATATGACGCTCTCGTCCCTAATTGTTACCTGAACAACTCTTGACCAACGCTCAATTCTGAGCTTACTATCAAACTCTCACAATAATAAGTATACGTCTGGAGAAAGCGCATCAACAGGGGTCGGATTAGGGAATCTCCCGGCGCGTGCTTGTCTCTCTGGCATGGGCTTGTCATCTCCTAGTGGGTTTCCCAGTCTCTCTACTCTGTGTGAGATATGGAAAGTGTATTAGTCTGCCAAATAAGTATTTCATAGGTGTGTTAAATAAAGGAAATCCTACACTGCTGTTAGAGGGAAGGAGAACTTTATAGTGAAGACACTACCTTTATATAGCTGCAGAGGTTCGTGACATCAGCACCACATCTCTCGGCAGCATCCAGAACAATTAAATAAAGATGTGGCAATAGGAATTGGCATTTAGCTCATCCGATCATAAAACATACATCTCATAACATTATTAATATTCATGAGACTATCTCAAATCTTCACATTTTCAATGTGAAGATTTATATCATGTGCTACAATACAGTTTACAGTACACATAGTTCCTATTATTAAATAAATTAAAAAGAAAATTTATAATCTAAACAAGTTATTTCTACCTTCAACAATAATAGAATGTATTTTTATCCTACCTCTCAGTTTTTTTTTGATTATAATAACAAACAACATCACAAATTTACATACGAGATTTATTGAAGTGCGCAACACTGAATAATAACAGAATTCATAGACTCACTCCATGATCTGCCTGACTACATTACTATTCTTGCATAGTATACATTGGTCATATGAAAGTGAGTTGTGCAACTTGTTTTAGATGGGTTTTTAGTTACAGGAAACCCGTCTACTGTTGCATGTTGTAGCATGTCGAGAATGTATATCTATAACTACAGTTTCCAAGAGGAAAACTTGATCTAAGCCAATATTCATGACAATGACTCTCCTACTTGATGCTATTGTCTACCGAAGAGTGATATATACATATATAACATATTTGATTATATTAAGGTATTACATGATCTGTTAGAAGAATCATAGATTTAATATTTTAATTTAAGTATTGGTTGAGTATTATTTAAATTATATATTAATTTACCCTCCTTTATTCTATATAATTTACATAATATAGTTGGATTATTAAATTATAATTATCAGTAATATTCAGTAGTATAATTTCGAAGTTATGAGTTTATTAGATATAGAAGGATTAGGGCCGGTACTTCCTATAACTCAGAAAACCAACATAATCTGTATTTCCGGCCTATCCGGCTCAAAGTTTTTTGAGACTTAATATCTACTGGTAATACCGGCCGGAGTATCATTATTATCCTGACCGTTAGGTATAACCGTATAATTATGTTTTCGGTGTGAGTAACGTCACCATGGATACCCTGGCTGAATGATAGCCGAAGAAAATAATTTGAAATTTAATATATATATATTATAATATAGATATATATATATATATATAATATAAATATATATATAATATATTAAGTTTATATAATATTATATATATTATATAAATATTAATTAATTAATATTAATATATATATAATATATAATATTATATATTATAAATATATATATATATTTATATAATTAATTACCCTCAGTATCACCCTGACGTATCTAATTATATTAATTCTTTATCTAATATATATATTATACTTGTTTAACTTTCCTCTCATGTTTCGAGTATACCTCCAACACTATGTTTCACACTTCTTGTGTTGGAAGCACTGCACTAATTTCGATCTCAACACATATTTTACTCGTGATATAACTAAAGGACTTAGCGACTAGCTCATCTTTTAGACTTGTTGACACACTTTCTAACTAGCGCCCTATGAGCCGTGTGCGTGTGATCTACTCATTTCTCAAAGTAATCAAATTTGAATAAATTCTTATTCTAACTCTTAACATCTTATGCTTCATATATAGGAATAATTTGCATCTTGGAATAATCAATAAAGAATAATACAGAAATCATTTACATTTTTCCGAGTCTGTCCAATTATCGGTCCTATTCACGTTCTCTCTCTCACATGAGCATATCGTAAGCGCTTGGTACTATACGTTGTGGCTGATTGTTAATTATAACTATTCCTATCTTTACATAAGATTTACATTGGTATTTTCCAAGAACTACCTTACGGAACGCGAAGATGCCCAAAGAATACCGGATACTTGCTTGTTTCGGGGTTGCGGTTGCCTGCCATTGAGAAGGTACTACAACGAAGGCGCAATCAGTGTGGTTGAACAAAGAGGGTATTATTGGTGGGCACAGCTAGTAACACTGTCTTGCTGCCCTCTCACTGGCTTATCAGCGTCTATCCATTTTTTGCGAGAGATTTTTTCTTTTTGCTTGGTACGTCTCTCCTGAAATGGGAGTATAATCTTGCAGAATGCTTATAAATGTGCTGTGTTACTTTGTATACCATAGGCATCCTTTCTCGCCTAAATCAGTCGAGGATTCCCGTCAAACTCGATATGTATTTCGAGAGAGGCGTATATACTCTGCTCTACTCGCTGATACTTATCACTAGCATACATATTAAGTTTTGTTCTCTCGAGTGTATCTCTTCTATCTCTGCATACTTTTATGTCCGGTAACCATTTGCCGAGTAAACTGTTAAATCTGTCCGACACTCGCCGCTACACTCCCTTAACTCTTGAATATCATTCATATTATATATATATGACGATGACTTCGAACTCACTTTTTGTCTCTATAAACTACATTATATTCTAGTTCTCATCATTAAATTCTATCTACTTCTTAAGACAATAGCCTCTAGTTTTACTTAATAATTATCTATATAGTCGATTTCATTATTACTCTCAGCTATGATCTGTACGATATTATAGGGTCGTTCTATTAAACCTTTGTGATATATTTTCAATTCATTTTAAAATAAACTCTAAAACATGCTATCAAATCTGCCCTCTCTAAGACACTCATCCCGATCATTTATTTACTCTGCAGCAGGTTTGATTGGGGTGCCATTTCGAACCATCATTAGAGCAGCTGTCAAATCCTCTTGAGACCATTTAGAAGATGTAATACAAAAAAATGTTTATTTATAGAAACCCACTTAATCACAACTGGTCTTGCTATCAAGTGTAGTGGCTGGCTCATCTACTAAGGAGTGTATCAACCTGTGACGAGGATTCTCGTGTTTTATGAGAGATATGAAAATCTTCGAGGATGTCTAATTGTTTCCTCTATCATCAAGTTTAAGTCTCCAGCCTAATTAAAATTGAGCACTTCATTCCGCCCTTTGATATTGAAGGAGAGGATAGGCGTGAGTTAGTTTCTTCACGTTGGTCTATATGCTGGGGCTGCGGGACGTGCCTACGCGCGATTACCACGCCGAGAGAACTTTCTGCGAGCGCACTAAAGGTTATCGATGCAGTACAGAATGAATCGTGAATGGCCGAGAAAGGATGATATACTTTATTTAATAGACTTCTTGTGAATGTTACTGCACATGTTAAAACTTTTCTCCGAAGTGGTTCCCTTGACTGCGTCTGATCCTTCTGTTTCGGTCGCGCGACATCGTCATAATTAGATTGATCGGTGTTCGTTTTTGACGCAATGTACTTTCACCATATTACATTTACTCATACATAGTAACGTCATCCGTAGACGGATCATTACCGCAACGTGGGCCTGTGTACCTCGAAGAGAGCGAGCCTTATCACTGACAGACGTACCTCCACCTTTACGTCGACCCATCGCGTGTCAAATTACATGAGAAAATACATAGAGTGGTAGTGCGTGTTGTTCTGACAAATAAGTTTCTGTGTTAGGTAAGGCAGAGTTCCAAACTATACGTCATTTTAAGAAATAATCCCCAGAGCTAAGCTACGCTGCAGGTCATAGAGGAATTTCTACTTCTTTACATTCATAGACCACAATCTGTTAATTGTGAGAATCCTTCTCTTCCACATACTCTTCTTGTGTTTACCTGCTGAGAATTCAACTCAATTGATCTCTCCCCACTTTATAATGACCCTGCGACGTTTGAGCATCTGGCGGTAATTTACCTTCTAGTAATGTGAATTCATATAGAGCCGTGCAACACCCGCCTCCTTCAACTGGAGGGCTCTGACAAGAGTTCTGTGTACAACAACTATACAGGTTTTCAGGTTGAACATGTGTAGAAGATATTTATATTGATTCATTAAAACCTTGGCTATTTATTAGGCGATAGCCACCATATACCTAGCTACAGTTTCTGAGACTTGATTATTATAATAGTGAAACGTATATAACTTCTATGAATGATGGTTTAGTTTAGTCAGAGCCATATACTATTATATGCTGAGAACATAGCCAACTAGTAGACCTCAGTATACGCTATGAGTGAACTCGAAAAGTATACGTGACATTAGTTTAGGAGGTGTATACATATCATGTGCAAAAAATAATAACAGGAATTTTGATATATTACGCAAGAGCTAATATTAGCTGGTCCTGCTGTGTAATTCTACAAATTGATATAATTTTTGAACACACATACTAATTATTTTCTGAATATATAATATATATATAATATATATATATTATATATATATATATATATATATATATATATATATATATATATATATTAAATATAAATATATATAAATAGAGAGAGAGGAAAGAGATGAGAGAGAGAGAGAGAGAAGAGAGAGAGAGAGAGAGAGAGAGAGAGGCTGTCATTATGGCCTGTAAATACGTGCTTATTTGTAATGGAAATTCATGTGTACAACTAGTTGATTGAAGTGTTTTATTACAAGAATAGAAACACATTTAAAAATTTGGAAATTAAACTTCTATTCAAATTTCCAATTCTTAAAATTAGTTCAATGAGGTGTGAGCTCCGGCGCGACGCACTTAGAGGTTTTTCAAGCCAGCCCCAAACCAGGTTTGTATTTAGCATTTTGGCCTAATACAAGACATATGCCGTTGAAAGACGAAAATATGGGCTGACAAAGTATGGAGCTCCTGCGCACCCATAGCTTTTTTGTCAATTCCAAATACGAAACTTCTGGAGATTATTGCTATCATATAAATTGGTTATATATTATCTTAAACAGTAAGAGTGGTCGAAGTAGTTTGATTAAGTCCACCTCAAAACTACACACACCTAATCATTCTATTATTGAAATACAAAATTATAATTATACGAGGAGAAAAACTGGTTGAGCGCTCGTGTACCGTGTACGATTGAAGAAGGAGCGCATTGGTATTTTATCGTTCGGCGCTCCACATCTTCACGATCGTAATTAAGAATCGTCGCGGACGGTTCCTTGTTAATAACATAACCTTACAAATATGAATATGAATAACCGGTTCTCAACAAGATGTCTGCAAGATTAACTTAAATGAGTTTTTTTACTACTGGCAAAGCTAGAATTAAACTCTGTGAAATTTGTCATCATATCAGTTTCTATTTACTTGTTGGCACTAATAAAAGTATTTGATGAAAATAGAGCGAAAGAAAACACATATAACTTTGACGAGATACTTCATGTATTCCTTGTTTAGTGGCTCACTGTCTATGCCTGATACAAAATCTTTGGTATCCATATAGTATACATATATAATTATATATAATGTATTAACATTATAGGGAGTGGATTATATTATGTCATTATTTCAGGGAGTACCAAACTAAAGGCGTAGTATTATAGGTAGTAATATTATCACCTGTGACTTAGTATCTAATTATATATTAGTAATTGCTTCTTAATATATATATAAATAAATATTGATAGTAATATTATTAATAACTTGTGTAAATATATATACTTATATATTTAGGAAAAAAGCTTATGGTAACTCCATGAATATGAATTACTTCGAGCTTTATTACATATACTCATATTATAGGGATGGGCTACCGCGATAGTTGGAACTTAGCCGGGATTAACGGCCGAGGTATATCAGGAAACTATCCAGGGCGTCTGGAAGGTGTAAAAAACTCTCGCAGACATGTGGATACCGCGGAGTATACACGGACATACCCGGCTCACATCCCAGTTCGAATTATACCACAAGGTCTCAGCTCACTAGTCGCATTTCCACCATATTATACTGGCTCAGGATTATACTCAGTCAACGTTTGGGGTTATGTAAGGGTACATACTAAGATCAACAGGAATCGTTCCACAAGAATTTAATTGTCCTCGTGAATAGTAAAAAAATCTCTTGTCGCAAGGAAATGAACTTTTGAACATGGAACAATGATGTCATAACACATGTCCTATAATTATAGTCTGTCCAGATACCGTATCTCCATTTTGTTGACTCTTCCTGAGTGATTATTAATACCTTTTATCCTTAAATAATTATATATATTATTACTATAAAATAACTTAAATTTATGTAATTATAATATTTAGTATTGTATAATTAATATTATATATACATATCGATATATTGATTTTTGGATTATTAATTTTTCAGAAATGTGTGGTGACCGATCCCACTATTAATCTCAGCGTAATTAACCTTTTAGTGCCGCCTTAACCTCGACTCAGTAACCTTATTTACTGGATAAGCATGGTATATTTACGAAGTATTCTATAGTTCCAATATTTTACCATATGATAGCCTACGCTGAGTATTCACACCGTAATACGTAAATCAACCCCAAACCATTAATATATCTTGATGAGGTGAGTTAATTATACTTCATAAATAAATATCAATACCGTGTATATAACGTTCATGTGAGTAGTTATATATAATATAGTAATAACCCTAAGTATTTAACCTACTATATCTCTATTATACGGATGTTACTCACCTAGGCTTATGTTCTACGCCGTCGAAGTGTTAAAACTGCAATATCCAGCTCGGGTACAGGGGGGAATATGCGACCCGGTGTCTTAAGTTCTAACTGTTCATATTGGATGCAATTGAAACCTTGGGTACTAGAGACGCAGGAGTGATTATGCAAAGGTCATTACGTATTCGCGTGTAGTTATGGAGGGCGTATATTTCTGAAAAATAATTTTCATGTTTTATTTAAAAATACTGTAGGTGAGGGTACAGTTAAACTGGACGCATCATCGTACTGTTTCTCACTTCTTCAGGCTTGGTAAGTCTGCTGTCGCCCGTCGTGCAATAATCAGAAAAAGCTTCGCATCGACACCTTTTATTAGGGTGAAGCATGGGTAAAGCGTTATAGTTGTCGTAATTTATGTAGTGGTATTAACAACGTAATTGAAATTATTATTCTATTTTAACATGGCTAATCTGTTGGGATATGCACTGATCAAAATAATATAAATGAGTGAGAGCTGTGGCTCGGTTCTGTGCCTTTTCGACATAATTATACCATTTTTGTGATTCACTCTCAAACCTTATGTCATTTTCACCGTTTTAACATATCGTATTTGTTTTCCACCGCGCAATTGTAACATAACCGCGCAAATGGTTTACCAACAATAAGTTTAACGTGAATGTGAAAAGGTAAACATTGACGCGTTATGGTTTACATTGTGTGGGAAAGGGAGAAAAACAAAATAAAAGGTATATATTCAAAGTAAAAGAAAAAACAGCTCACACATTAATTATCGGGATTACATGTAATTATTATGGGATAACCTTCAACGGTTCCTTCAATAAAACAAAATTACTCAGACCTATCATGACCAATACCTCATTCGGAGAAAGTTACAACGCGAAGTAAGGAGTATATGTCAGAGAAGACGTCGAGTAAACGAAGGGTGAACTGTACAAAAAAATGTCCGAGTACGTGAAAGTGTAAACTCTGTACATACGAGTATTTACAAACTGCCACTACTTCATTCTTGTTTCTGTATAGATTGCATTTCACACGCCATCCACGCACTACTCACCACCACAACTATATGTCATCCCATTCTGACATTCGCTATGCCTGTTCTGCCGCCGCGTGCGTTTCGAATTATGCACAGCGCCTTTCAGCACTCTGGACGCCACGGTTCATTCGGCATGGACAATGACAGTGACTCGCCGGCGTCGATTCCCTTACAATGCGGCGAGTTACCGTTGGTTATTCGACGCGAAATCATCGGGGAGAGGGCTGCTACTGGCGTCATTAAAACCAGCGTACCACGGGCACTCAATAGATGTTGAGATACCCCACAGAGAAGTAGTCCAATAGGTGTTAAAGTCGGCATACTTCCCATTCACTCCCTTATGAATTCAAAATAATCGAACTTACTCGTGAAACGCGTAAGTGCCATGGTAATATAATACAGATTGTTACAACCATTTTTCATCTTCCCTCGGAAAGGTATCTGTCGAGGCTATGGTCGTCACTATAGCTGCATTATGTGCTGGTCAACCCATACATGTTTGTGATCTTAAAAACGGATCGCTTATTATCACTCAGCGGATGCTCAACAAGGACGGTCGGCAGGAAATTGAGTGTAGACTACACCGCATGTAAACATAGACTCCGTAAACGCCTGTCGCTTGTCAAATTTCGGACCTCGCACCGGAACTAAGGCCCTGTATATGATATATTCATGGTAAATTCTATCTTATTGAGATATATATTATTGATACTAACCAAACGTTGACCTGAGTATGAGACCTGGTTGTAAGGGCTATAGTGTAATAGCTTGAATATGGGGTTGTTTCCGACCCAATGTCTGAAGTATCCACACTGTTTATTCTATACCGTTATTGTTGATAAAGTACTGAAGATTTCATCGGTTCTTAGATATTATTTCCAATAAGTCCTATATATAGGTAGTACTAATTTATGTGTTGGCAATCAATGACAGCCAGGAATCCCACCCTCCGCCCAGTGTTGGGTCTCCACGATTGCAAACCATTTATGTACAATGTTAATGGCCTATAATGGATTACATGTTGTATGCAGCCGTACGAATCTCAGTCGATATATGGGTTTCCTTCCATATTCGCCAAGACCGGAGACTTAGAGCCTGCTCCGTTTAATGAGGGACGTTGGATTTTCATTGGGTGAGTATATATATTAATAACAGAATAACGTCAGTCGACGTCGATAAGTTACGAGACCTACACGAACCCCCCTCCCAGTATCTATTTATGATGGATGAAGGGTTGAACTATCGACCCTATTGTTACCTTGAAACCGTCTGTAAACACACTCTATGGAATGCCATGTGGATCTGCGGTCGTCGATATGGATATACGTTGATCCATTTATCATGCGAGCAGCTCTGCGAGCATTCCTGTTTTGCGTTAATGTACACCTCCAACATGTCACGCTTTTCGTCCTGCGTATACTGGTCACGTGGGCATGTTCCAAATGTATGGCTCTGACTTAAACAAACCACTCTGAAGTTATACGTTTCATAGGTTATGACATAACTTTAATTTGTAGGTTATGACATAATCTCCATATGATAGCTGTTAGTTGCTTGTACACATTCACATGGCCGTATTTATTAAGCTACATAGTACATATCAATGTTATCTAAAAGGGTATGCATTAGGTATTTTAATTTAATTCCTTTGTAGCTTGTATCGATCTTTTTAAATACTATTGATTATGCCTATTGTGAATTTTAAACCATATTAATGTCTATTGACAACGTTGTTTCGGCTTTTTTAGCACATGATGTCTACGGTGACGTTTTTAGTTGTTTATGGGTAATTGCGTTATAAACGAACCAACCGTATCAAATAATGTCGCGAGGAAGGAGCCCACCTCAATTTTTATGTGCATTTCACAAAAAGCCATAAAAAATATATCTTCCCATTCGACATTCGCATGTTGGTGCGCGGTTTTCGTATTGCGAGTGCGCAGACACCAACGTAAAATATCCCATCCTCCTTTAATGAATTAAATAATCCAACTTATATTCTTACACATTTTCATATTTAAACATCCCGTACGGTGATAGATACACCGGTGTAACATAACTCGTGAGACACCCTGTATATATTATATATATATATATTATTATAATAGCAAAGGACTTATATATACTATATATTTTATTTACTGTAAATAAATAAATAATTCTATACACAAAGTTCTATCAATATATAAAATTATCAAATATATTATATATATATATATTTACTATAATATTAGTTATAATTATATATATTAATTATATTAAATATTAATTAATATATTAAATAATATATTATATAATACAAGGTGAGCGGTTCCTATCGACAATTTAAATGATACCGCAATTCCGCATGCAGAAATATACCAAAAATAATAATAATATAAATTGTTAGTATTGCATTTGCTAAAATTGCGATAATTTGAAAAAATGTTGCGGAATTAGCAGTTTAGGAAATGCCTATATACATATCCTGCCAAATTAATTCTGCAATTACTCCATCTTGAGAGGACTATCCAAAAAAAATATTGTGTGTAACTTCAGCTGAAACGCCAATAATTTATAGTCCAACAAATATATTACACGTTGTGCCATCTTATGTAACCTCTTTGGCAAAGCTAACACTCGAAAAATCGACCTAGTGTATATTTGCACACTCTGGTATTTTATTAAAGTTTTTGTCAATTTAGTTATACATTAACAAAAACCTTTTGATTAATATTTTTCTTAAAAGTTGAAATCAACAATCATATCCTGTAGTACTCTAAAGTTTCTCATTAATTTCTTATGAATGAATAAATTTATGAAATTATAAGCACCTAAAGTGCCTAATAAGTATGTTTGTACTAAAAAGATTGATGAATAAAATTAATATAAACATTGGTACCACACATCGACAAGTACTAAAATTAAGTATATATATATTATATATAGATATTATATATTTATTTTAAAGAATTTTTATACATAGAAAAAATAGATACCCACAGTCTACTGTTCTATTAACCTTTACCATATATATATATATACCATATTATATATATATAAAATACAGTAACTATATGCTCACACTAGGATATCCACCCGTAAATTACTCACTAGTATATATACAGTAATTAATCGTGATCTACGTGATATTATTTAACTTATTCCACAGTACTCAGATATCCTCCTAGTATCCCGCTATATCCCTGACGGGATCCCTACATCTACAATATATTAGTAAAATATAATACTATTATATATAGATTTTCAAATTATTTTAAAGTAATATTTATCCTATGACTCTGCTGTGAAAACGGAGGAATAAAAAAAAAAAGGAAAAACCTTATTGTTATTTTTTACCCTTTAAAAGGGGGGAGAAAGGGGATAATTCATCCGGTTAATCGGCCGGATAATAATGATATCCGGCTACCGGATAGTCAAAAAACTTGGCCGGATAGGCCGAATACCGGATAGTTGGCGGATATCCGGCCCATCCTAATAGTATAATATATATATATATATAATATAATATATATATATAATATATATATATATAATATATATATATATATATATATATTATATATATATATAATATATATATCAATGCCACCCATGGCGATTTAACCTGAATTGCAGATCACCTTGGAACTGTGTTTGTTCTGAACCCCCAAACGAAAAAAACTTTATATGAATCAATGTAAGATGTACCCATCAAAAGATTAAAGCGGTTTGAAATTTCGTTCCAAATCGAGAATGTTGTTATAAGATGCGAACTACCATTATTATGAAGTAGATATACATTTCTGAATATAGGGGTGTATGATTGGAAGTAGCGCTCATTTTCTCGAAGAACTCTTTTTCAGAATGACATTAAAACCACCATTATTGATGAGGGCAGGTTACTGTCCTTGTTCTCATGGAATGTTAGTTATACGTTTGTACACCATTCCAAAGTATTTGAGTGCCAAATGGTGAGCCAACCCCTTGCTCTTTATATATCACATTCCTCTTACAGAGGAGTAGGTTTTCCTTTAATTAGTCACTACTGAAATAGTAATATTTAGTA
>JABUQX010024865.1:47500-67941 GCA_015478945.1 Trachelipus rathkii | reverse complement strand
CCTTCTTAAATATATATATATATATATATATATATATATATATATATATATATATATATATATATATATATATATATATATATATATATATATATATATGGCCTATAAATAAAGCTGATCTTCGATATCAAGGGCTCCGATAAGCTTGATTTCTGAAAACCCAGACAAAATCTAACAAATAAATCATTGAAATTTTAAATTTATTCCAATTAATTATCAATGAAACCAAATTTTATTTTATTTTTATTTTTGTGCCTTTATCGTATATTTTCATTGGCCTCTTTAACACAAAAATACAGATATGGGAAAATGAGGAGTAAACTTACCAGTAGATAAAAAGGTAGAGCTGATTGATGATAGAAGTAATTGTTTGAGGTGTGTAATTTGAAAAACAACCTTAGTCTGGCAAGTTCAAGCTCAAGAGTTTCATCCTGAATCACAGATCCAAACTGAAGCTCAAGTTCAAGAGTTTCATCCTGAAGCACAGATCCAAACTGAAACTCAAGTTCAAGAGTTTCATCCTGAAGCACAGATCCAAACTGAAGCTCAAGTTTGGGAGTTTCACCCTGAAGCAAAGATCCAAACTCAATAGTTTCATTACGAAGCACAAATCCAAATTCAAGATCAATAGTTTCATCCTGAAGCATAGATCCAAATTCGAGCTCAAGTTCAATAGTTTCACCCTGAAGCACAGATCCAAATTCAATAGTTTCATTTCGAAGCACAAATCCAAATTGAAGCTCAAATTCAAGAGTTTCATATTGAACTACAGATCCAAACTGAAGCTCAAGTTTGAGAGTTTCACCCTGAAGTAAAGATCCAAATTCAATAGTTTCATTCCGAAGCAAAACTCCAAATTGAAGCTCAAGTTCAAGAGTTTCATCTGAAGCACAGATACAAATTCAAGCTCAAGTTCAAGAGTTTCATCCTGAAGCACAGATACAAATTCAAACTCAAGTTCAAGAGTTTCATCCTGAAGCACAGGTCTTCTGAGTGTTGTTATTACAAGTCATATGCAGAGATTAATAATTAGAAGAAGCAGTGTACAAATAGTTAATGTAATGCGATCGGTTTCCGTGGTAAAAGTTCCTCGTTAGTCCATAGTGTGGATCATATGAGTAATTTACTAGATTCAAAAGAACACCCCTTATAGGATAGGGCAATGCCCATGAATTACAAACATATATATATATATATATAGATATATATATATATAAATATAAAAAAAATATATATATATATATATATATATATATATATATATATATATATATATATATATATATATATATATATATATATATATATATATATTCATAACGTGAAAGATAGATAGTACTTAGGCCGAAATTGATATAGAATATACTAGCTATTATATTGTAGTTTATATGTAAGCATAGCTGGCTGGTGTGGTAAGAGTTATTGGTCAACAATGAAGTGATAAAACCTGAAATGATTGGGAAGAAGTCGAGCCCTCAATACGTGAAGGTATTTTAATTCATTTCTCTTATATAGTTGACTTGACCCACCAGAAACAAAGTAAGATAACAGAAAACTATTATTATTATTATTATTATTATTATTATTATTATTATTATTATTATTATTATTATTATTATTATTATTATTATTATTATTATTATTATTATTATTTATGTCTGAAATCATGACAATCAGTTTCAACTTCACCCCATGTCTTCTGCCCAAGTGAAAAAATAAAAAAATATATATATATATATATATATATATATATATATATATATATATATATATATATATATATATATATATATATATATATATATATATATATATATATATATATATATATATATATATATATATATATATATATATAGTAAAACAAAAATATTTAGATTACTAAAAAATAAATTGTTACCTTTTAAATTTTTATTAAAATAATAATTTTGCAATAAATCTAATGGAAAACAATCACTTTGTTTTCCCAATAAATACATTAAACAACGGAGTTGCTAAAGAGCAGATTTTTTCTTTTAACTTTGTACCTAACGGGCATGAACCATATTCTAGCCTGGTAGATACTCTTGGTAATCAATACCCAGAATCCGGAGGGATTAGGCTCTGGTTCTTTGCCTTGCAATTTAGTCCCTCTATCGTTGGCCCACTGTAATAATCAAGTCAAATTAAGTCTAATATATTTTATTCAGACAAAAAAAGTTTGTTTTTTTTTCATTTATCATTAAAATAAGACCTAATAAGATTTTTTGAACTGAATTGGGCTTCCGGGGTGACGATTACATTCCTATCAGCTTATAATCATACTTTACAGGATTAGATAATTTGCATCACTGATCACTGATTGGTGGAATATTTAGCTAATCATAATTCATTTAAAGATACTCTTTTACCTGAATTTTTATCCAATAAATTTTTTTTTTTTTTTTTTTGCATTAAAAAAACATTCTCCGAGTTAACGTTTATGATCTTAAACAACAGTTAACCTAGTCTACACTCGGGAATTAAATAAATTTATAATCGTTTGTAGAGGATAAGCGCTTAACTCTCTGACGTCACTTTTCAAAATAATCATGACATCATTACTTTAAAAAAGTAGTTCAAAAACAGGATGGATTCATAATTTATCATGGTCATTGTCGTGCCCGCAGAATCGCAATTAAGGCTTTTCCAGAAAGCAATTAGAATATTCTTTTGTTGATAAGTTTGGGAAAATTTATCTTTTAACTTTTAGCCTAATTTATTAATTAACTAATTATTAGTGAATATGTGAATTAATTATTTGCGAAATTGATTTTATTATAGCTTTCATTCTTCTGCAAAAAAGTAAAATAAAAAATAATAATAATAAATAAATAAAATGGCGTTTAGCCTTAAGTAATGTTTAGCACACCATTTTTCACTACTTTCCCTTCGGAAAAAAAAGGAAAAAAAAAATGATAAAGAAAAGTAGTTCAATAGCAGACACTCAAAATTTTGAGGAAATCACACACACACACACACACACACACACACACACACACACACACACACACACACACACACACACACACACACACACACACACACACACACACACACACACACACACACACACACACACACACACACACACAAGTAAAACAGAAATTGAGTTCATAAATATGCCTTGTACGCTAACCTATTATATAAAGGACATTTTAGCATAAAACTTTATTTATTTATTATACTCTCCAATTACAATTATGTTTGTCGTTTTAATTCAAAATTGCATCAAAGGAAAAGTTGCCTTTGTTGAGTGGAGTTAAAATGTATTATTTTGCCTTCTATTTTTATTCCTCTAAACAAAAGCTGATACAAAACCTTTTGAAGATCTTAAAATAACAAAAAAACAAAAACAAAACGATAGCATATATATATTATATTATAGCATATATATATATATATATATATATATATATATATATATATATATATATATATATATATATATATATAGTTATGTTATTGTTATAGCATACATATATATATAGTTAGTATATATATATATATATATATATATATATATATATATATATATATATATATATATATATATATATATATATATATTTATATATATATATATATATATATATATATATATATATATATATATATATATATATATATATATATATATATATATATATATATATATATATATATATATATATAGTTAGAAAAAGAGCTATATATATATATATTGAGTATATATATATATATATATATATATATATATATATATATATATATATATATATATATATATATATATATATATATATATATATATATATATATATTCTAAAGAAATGTTATTTATTAAAGCTTATAATAAATTTTAATAGATAAGAAATATACTGCATATATATATTGCTAAACAATAGCATTTTTTTTTACAATAAATATTACTGAAGAAACAAGCTATAGCCACCGACCATAGTTAGTAAAGACAAATTCAAATTCCAAGTGGTAATAATTTCACGCAATCAATACATGACACATTGACTATTTCTCAATAATTTTTAAATTGAAAAGAGGAAAAAAAGCCATTTCTGATACTGGAAATTATACTTTTACATTTCGCTCATTCCTTCTTTTAACATTTTCAAACAAATGTAAATAAATTAATTCAATTGAAAATCAATAAAAATAATATCGTTCATTTCATAAATTCGATATTGGAAATTTTTTCCGAAATTTCGCTTAATTTCAATTTATTGTGAACAGGAAATTTATCATAACGTATTGAGCAATATTAAAGAAACACACACACCTAGGCACATACAAACACATAAGCGCGCGCACACACACACACACACATATATATATATATATATATATATATATATATATATATATATATATATATATATATATATATATATATATATATATATATATATATATATATATATATATATATATATATATATATATATATATATATATATATATATATATAGTAGTATAGGGGGCAAAACCAGCATTTTCCAGCATTCCAGATTCCGTAGATTTATCTGGAAAATCTGGAATGTTGGTAATATTTTTATTATTATTTTTCTGGAATTTTCGGTATATTTTTTTAACCGTAGATTTTTATTTCGGCGCCGGAGCCTGATCCTAAGCCCGGTTTTGCCGCAATTTCCTGCGTTTTTACCGTAAGTTCCCGCGTTTTTCGAGATTTCAAGCGTTTTTAACGGTTGAAGCGTCAAATTGGGGGTTTTCGAGGTCGGTGATGCGTTTTCTGAGGTTCTGGAACCGGTCAAACCAAGTCAATAGCCGACATGACTTGGAAATTCGTAAGGTCGTCCGATTTTGGTGCTTGAGGTGTCCATCTATGGGTTTTTGGGGTCGGGGAAGCCGTTTATGAGGTTCTGGAACCGGTCAAACCAAGTCAATAGCCGACATGACTTGGAAATTCGTAAGGTCGTCCGATTTTGGTGCTTGAGGTGTCCATCTATGGGTTTTAGGGGTCGGGGAATCCGTTTATGAGGTAGGTGAGGCGTATGAAACAGGGAATTCAAGTCAAATGCCGACATGACTTGGAAATTCGTAAGGTCGTCAGATTTTGACGCTTGAGGTGTCCATCTATGGGTTTTTGGGGTCGGGGCCGTTTATGAGGTATGTGAGGCGTTTGGAACAGGGAATTCAAGTCAAATGCCGACATGACTTGAAAATTCGTAAGGTCGTCAGATTTTGACGCTTGAGGTGTCCATCTATGGGTTTTTGGGGTAGGGGAAGCCGTTTATGAGGTATGTGAGGCGTATGGAACAGGGAATTCAAGTCAAATGCCGACATGACTTGGAATTTCATAAGGTCGTCATATTTTGACGCTTGAGGTGTTGAGTTAAGGGTTCATTAAGTCGGGGAAGTCGATTCTGAGATCGGTGAGTCTAATAAAGCAGGGAATCCAAGTCAAATGACGACATGACTTGGACTTTCTCTGAAATTGCTAAGTTTTATACTTTTTATTGATCAAATTAAGGGTTCCTAAGGGTGGTGAGACCAATTTTGAGGTCAGGTTAGCCAATATTTGAGTTTTAGAAGGGCTAGCAATAAGTCTTATAGCCCACACTTCTCTTCACCCCTCAATTTAGATGAGTTCTAGTTGACTTATCTTCTTCAATCTTGGCTCCCCGTATAACCCTAAGTTGAAACATGTATATATTGTTTGCTTTTTTTTATGTTTTTATCTTACATTTATACTCTGTGTTTAATTTTATTTTTAGTTTTATTTTTTAAATTTTTTTCTAACTATTTTTTATTTTACATTTTACTTTGTGTTTAATTTTTTATTTTTTATTTTAATTTTACTTATTTAAATTTATTTTTCAAACTTTATTTTTTTTTTTTTTTTTTTTTTTTTTTTTAAATTTATTTTTAACTATTTTTTTTATTTAAATTTATTTTTAACTATTTTTTATAAGTTTAATTATTTTGTTTTATTTTTACTATAAAAATTTATTTATTTTGTTTTGTTTGTTTAAACATTTTGTTTTTACTAAAAAATTTATTCTTTTTATGTTTATAACGTAAAAAATTTGCATTTTTACATGCCTTAAAGCAGTAAATCAGTAAATCAGTAAATCAAACTACCCACTCCACCCTCTTGCCCTTCCATGATCTATTGATCTATTGATCTATTGATTCAAGTCATATTTTGCATAACATAACACAAAACTTTTATTTATTTTTGTTTTGTTTGTTTTAACATTTTGTTTTTACTAAAAAAATTATTCTTTTTATGTTTATAACTTTAAAAATTTGTATTTTTACATACCTTAAAGCAGTAAATCAGTAAATCAGTAAATCAGTAAAACAGTAAATCAGTAATTCAGTAATCAAACTATCATCCAACTGCTCTCCTATCCTTCCATGATCTATTGATCTATTGACCTATTGAGCTATTGATCTATTGATTCAAGTCATATTTTGTATAACATAACACAAAAACTTTTATTTATTTTGTTTTGTTTTCTTTAAACATTATGTTTTTACTATAAAAATTTATTTATTTTGTTTTATTTTTACTATAAAAATTTATTTATTTTGTTTTATTTGCTTTAAACATTTTGTTTTTACTAAAAAATTTATTCTTTTTATGTTTATAACTTAAAAATTTTGCATTTTTACATACCCTAAAGCAGTAAATCAGTAAATCAGTAGTCAAATTACCTTCCTATCCTTCCATGATCTAATGATCTATTGATCTATTGATCTATTGATCTATTGATCTATTGATTCAAGTCATATTAAAATTGTTATGTTTTACATTCCCTAAAGCAGTAAATCAGTAAATCAGTAAATCAAACTGCCTTACAGCCACCCTCCTATCCTTCCATGATCTATTGATCTATTGATCTATTGATCTATTGATCTATTGATTCAAGTCATATTTTCTATTAAAATTGTTATGTTTTACATTCCCTAAAGCAGTAAATCAGTAAATCAGTAAATCAAACTGCCTTACAGCCACCCTCCTACCCTTCCATGATCTATTGATCTATTGATCTATTGATCTATTGATTCAAGTCATATTTTGTATAATATAACACAAAACTTTTATTTATTTTTGTTTTGTTTTCTTTAAATATTTTGTTTTTACTAAAATTTATTTATTTTGTTTTATTTGCTTTAAACATTTTGTTTTTACTAAAAAATTTGCATTTTTACATACCTTAAAGCAGTAAATCAGTAAATCAGTAAATCAAACTGCCCTCCATACCCTCCTGACCTTCCATGATCTATTGATCTATTGATCTTTTGATCTATTGATCTATTAATTCAAGTCATATTTTGTATAACATAACACAAAACTTTTATTTATTTTTGTTTTGTTTCTTTAAACATTTTGTTTTTACTAAAAAATATTCTTTTTATGTTTATAACTTAAAAAATTTGCATTTTTACATACCTTAAAGCAGTAAATCAGTAAATCAGTAAATCAGTAAAGCAGTAAATCAGTAACTCCTTCCATATTCATTGATCTATTGGATCTATTGATCTATTGATCTATTGATTCAAGTCATATTTTTAGTTAACATAACACAAAACTTTATTTATTTTTTGTTTTGTTTCTTTAAACATTATGATATTTTGTTTTTACTAAAAATTTATTCTTTTTATGTTTATAACTTAAAAAAATTTGCTTTTTTACATACCTTAAGCAGTAAATCAGTAAATCAGTAAATCATAAAGTAGTAAACTGTAAATTCAGGAACAACTATCATCCAACCACCTCCTACCTTCCATGATCTATTGATCTATTGACCTATTGAGCTATTGATCTATTGATCTATTGATTCAAGTCATATTTTGTATAACATAACACAAAACTTTTATTTATTTTGTTTTGTTTTCTTTAAACATTATGTTTTTACTATAAAAATTTATTTATTTTGTTTTATTTTTACTATAAAAATTTATTTATTTTGTTTTATTTGCTTTAAACATTTTGTTTTTACTAAAAAATTTATTCTTTTTATATTTATAACTTAAAAATTTTGCATTTTTACTAAAAAATTTGTATTTTTGCATACCTTAAAGCAGTAAATCAGTAAATCAGTAAATCAAACTGCCCTCCATACCCTCCAACCCTTCCATGATCTATTGATCTATTGATCTATTGATCTATTGATCTATTGATTCAAGTCATATTTTGTATAATATAACACAAAACTTTTATTTATTTTTGTTTTGTTTCTTTAAACATTTTGTTTTTACTAAAAAATTTATTCTTTTTATGTTTATAACTTAAAAAATTTGCATTTTTACATACCTTAAAGCAGTAAATCAGTAAATCAGTAAAGCAGTAAATCAGTAAATCAGTAAATCAAACTATCATCCAACTATCCTCCTACCCTTCCATGATCTATTGATCTATTGACCTATTGAGCTATTGATCTATTGATCTATTGATTCAAGTCATATTTTGTATAACATAACACAAAAACTTTTATTTATTTTGTTTTGTTTTCTTTAAACATTATGTTTTTACTATAAAAATTTATTTATTTTGTTTTATTTTTACTATAAAAATTTATTTATTTTGTTTTATTTGCTTTAAACATTTTGTTTTTACTAAAAAATTTATTCTTTTTATGTTTATAACTTAAAAATTTTGCATTTTTACTAAAAAATTTGCATTTTTACATACCTTAAAGCAGTAATTCAGTAAATCAGTAAATCAAACTGCCATCCATACCCTCCTACCCTTCCATGATCTATTGATCTATTGATCTATTGATCTATTGATCTATTGATTCAAGTCATATTTTGTATAATATAACCAGGGCTGCGGAGTCGTAAAATAAATTTTTCGACTCCGACTCCGACTCCGACTCCTTAATTTCAAATTTGGATTTTCGACTCACTCCGACTCCGACTCCACTTAAACAAAAATTTTCGACCTGACCTGACCTGCCCCACTCAACAGCAAATACTTTATGATAGAAATAGCAGTCAAATTCAAAATTTCGACTCTGACTCAGATTAGTGCTTACATAGTTACGGTAAAACATTTTTTTGTTTCAACAATTTTTTTTTCGCTTGCTTTTGAGAATAAAAAAATATACCACTTTTCCAATGAATCTAATCTCCAAATGCTATACGGTAAAGTACCGTAAAGACAAAGATGCAGGCGCAACACATGACAAACAAATATATTTCAGTTTCGGAAACAAATGTATAGCGTAATTATAATGCAAATTATTTTTATTTTTATTATAAAACAGCCATTATAAAATTAACAGTTTGATTCCTTAAGTTTCTTAATAATAATAATAATAATAATAATAATAATAATAATAATAATAATAATAATAATAATAATAATAATAATAATAATAATAATAATAATAATAATGATAATAATAATAATAATAATAATAATAATAATAATAATAATAATAATAATAATAATAATAATAATAATAATAATAATAATAATAATAATAATAATAATAAGAAAAGTAAAAATAAAATAAAAATAAAATAATAATAAAAAAAAAAATAATAATAATAATAATAATAATAATAATAATAATAATAATAATAATAATAATAATAATAATAATAATAATTCTATAAATTTATGTTAATCATAATACTTTACCAGAATCCCTATGAAATAAAAACAAAGAAATTGTGACAAATTAAAAGAACTGGATTTATAATTTAGATATACATGATAGCTTAAAATACACAAAATTCAGAAAATTCACCTTGAGACCTGTAATATTCATAAAAGTGAACGGTTCCACACGAAATTGCCCAATATCTGAACAGCATTATCCGACCATATCTTAATAACTCTTTCATAGTTAAATCAAATAATGAAACATTATGTAAATTATCAAACTTAAAACTTGAAGCCACTAATATATTTGCCTCACTTGATGTAGAATCTTTGTTCATAAATGTACCGGTTCTTGATACGATTGATATAATAATTAACGAAGTGTATCACTCAAATAACCTACCCCCACCAGATATATCAGAACAACATATGAGAACCTTTTATTAATTTGTTGTACTCAAACACCGTTTAAATTTAAAGAAAACAAATATCTACAAACTGATGGAGTGCCGATTGGCTCACCACTTGGACCTACATTTGCTGACTTCTATATGTCCAATCTGGAAAAACAAAATCCTTAGAGAAACAAACAACTTTAACCCCGTATTTTACATAAGGTATGTTGACGACACCCTCACTATTTTTAGGAACATAGATCATATACATCAGTTCATCAATAGAATTCAAGAGTTGTCATGCTTAAAATTCACATACGAAACTTAGGTTAATAATGCTATCTGTTTTTTAGACATCAAAATCAATGTTAATTCTGACGGCTCATTATCTACAGGCATACATGTCAAACCTACTGATAATGGTCTGTATATGAACTATGGATCCTATTCACCGACTATTTACAAAGAATCTATCGTAAAAATTTTAGTTTACAGAGCATACAACCTATGTTCAACTTGGAAAACTTTTGATGAAGAAATTTGCCGCATTAAGTAAAATTTAATTAACTGTGATCATCCACAATATTCAGTTGAAAATTTAATTAATAAAACCCTTACAAAATTATATAATAAAGAAAGTAAAAATAATCAGAAAATTCGATAAATTTCTTCTTCAAAACTTCCAATGCTATTTGTCAATAAGGAAGAGAAGTGCCTTCGTAATATTTTGAATTCTCACCTCAAAACTAAAGACACCTCAAAAATTAAAGTCAGACTATACCATAAGTCCAAACAACTGTCATCTTCCTTTAGCACAAGAGATGCTTTGCCCGTTGTGTACCAATTTAAAAGCCCTGCGTTAGACTGTACTTTGACATATATTGGTTTACGCGAAGAATAGATTGTCGGACAGGGCATATCAACATCTCTACAGTCCCAGCAAAATCTTTGAATATTTCAATACGGCACATGGTCAATCAACTATTAGTAATATTTCTAAACACTTCACAATATTATACGGATCGTGTGAAGTCCAGAAACTTAAAATTGCGGATGCCTTCTACATCAAAACACGCAACCAGACATTAACATAAAATTTTATGTATTTATCAGTCAGACTCAATATCATTTGATTTACTTATATATCAATTTAAAGACTCATTCGCTTACAAGAAATAATCCTCTGAAGATGTCTCAAGTATAGAGACGAAACGCGTCGGGAAATCTAAATAAATATATCTTCTTCTCCTGTATATTATTTTCAAAAATTATTTTATGAAATTAAATTATGTTCAAAAATAAATATTTAAACGTTGAAAAAAAAAATAAAAACTTTTATAATAATAATAATAATAATAATAATAATAATAATAATAATAATAATAATAATAATAATAATAATAATAATAATAATAATAATAATAATAATAATAATAATAGTTCTCTAAATTTTCGACTCCGACTCCGACTCCGACTCCACTTACACAGGAATCTTCAACTCCGACTCCACTCCGACTCCACTTGCACAGAGTTTTCGACTCCGACCGACTCCGACTCCGGGAAAATTGCACGACTCCATCGACCTGACTCCACGACCTGACTCCGACCTGCAGCCTGATACTTTAAACTTTATTTATTTGTTTTGTTTTTAACATTGGCGCTTTACTAAATTTTTTTCTTTTATGTTTATAATCTCAACTGGCATCTTCATGACTACGTCTATTGACGATATTATTGATCTATTGATCTATTGATTCGGTGGAGCACGTATCACAAAACTTTTATTTGTTTGCTTGTTTTTAAACATGCTATGTTTTCACTGGCGTTCATTTATTTTGTTTCATTTTTACTATGTGTCTGCTTATTTTTAGTTATTTGCTTAAACATTTGCTTTACTGTTCTATTCTTTTATGTTTCATAACTAAAATTTGCATTTTTGCATGCTCTAAAGTAAATCAGTAAATTGCAACAAACTACCATCTCCATCCCCCAACTACTCTGCATCCATTGATGTTGACTATGCTGATCTATTGACTGTCAAGCAGTTTTTGTATAACAGCTAACATCAAAACTTTGCTTATTTGTTTGTTTCAAACATTATGTTTCGTAAAATTTATTTATTTGTTTTATTTTGCTTAAAAACACTTGTTTTTTACTGTGGTTCTGTCCTTTATGTTTAACTTGTAAAATTTTATTTTTATATACTAAAGCAGTAAATGGTAATCAGTAAAAGTAGTAAAAGAGTAATCAAATACCCATCTCATCCTCTCACCCAACTACGATCTATTGACTATTGATCTATTGATCTATTGATTCAAACCATATTTTGTATAAAAAATTTATTAATTTTATTTATTTGTTTTTGTTTTTTTTTATATATTTTGTTTTTACTATAAATTTTATTTGTTTTGTTTTTTTTTTCTTGTGGAGCTATTTATTTTGTTTTATTTGTTTTAACATATTTTTTACTAAAATTATTATGTTTTACATACCTTAAATTTAACATTTTACATCTAAAGCAGTAAATCAGCAAATCAGTAAATCAACGATTCTAATCCACCATGATCCATTGATCTATTGATCTATTGATCCATTGATCTATTGATATTCACCATATTTGTATAACATTCTCGTATCTTTATTTATTTTTGTCTGAGAACTTAATATACATTTTTACGTATTCTAAAGAACAGTAAATCAGTGTCAGTAACAACTATCATCTGGTTACCATGATCTATTGATTCATTGAGCTTTGATTCATTGTTCCATTGACCATGTTGTTATAAGTATCTTTTTGTATAACATAACATAAAATAAATTCCTTGCTATAGCCATTATTGCTGAAATGTCGCGCTCTTGTTGCTGCATTTGCTGCGCTTGCTGATGTTGTTGTTGTTGAAATGTAGCGTTTGTTGTTGCATTTGCTGGTTGCTGATGTTGTTGTTGTTGAAAAGTTGTTGAAGAAGAAGAAGAAGAAGAAGAAGTTAAAGTTGTCGTTGAAAGAAGAAAGAAAGAAGAAAGAAGAAGAGAAAGAAGAAGAAGAAGAAGAAGAAGAAAGTTGGTCAGAATATACGTTGTTAATGAAATATACAATCACTTTTTCAAATATATTCTAAAATATTATCAGTTAATTTCTGGTATTAACATTAATATTGAAAACTAAACAAAAATACATAGTCATCTCTACCTAACATATATACTCGTTAACAATGTGGCCCAAATTGGTGTTAACTTAATAATAGATGACGGCATATAATTCAAATCTTTACTATAGCATTAATCGCTCGTAATATTATTATATTATTATTATTATTACATATATATACATTATATTATTATTATTATTACATATTACATTATTATTGTTATTATTATATCAACTACATGAAGATCATAACAAAATTTAACATATAAACACACACATAAAGCACATACACACACGCAACACACACACACACACACACAATAATTATAGACACTTTACTTAATACATTAGCCATGCAATCATAGAAAGTGTCTATAATTATTGTGTGTGTGTGTGTGTGTGTGTGTGTGTGTGTGTGTGTGTGTGTGTGTGTGTGTGTTAGGTTTTGTTATGATCATAAACATATATAGTTGATATAATAATAATAATAATAATAATAATAATAATAATAATAATAATAATAATAATAATAATAATAATAATAATAATAATAATAATAATAATAATATTTTGAGCGATTGTGTGTATAGTAAAGTTTGAGATTACTATGCCGTCTTCTGTTGGTAAGTTGAAACTTTTAATTTTAGTTACATTGTTAACGAATGCTGTATGTCAGTTAGGTTAGGATGATATGTATTTTTTGTTTAGTTTTCAATATTACAATGTTAATGCAAAATTAACATTAATATTTTAGAGATATGTTTGAAAAAGTGTTGTATATTTTCATTTAACTTGAACGTATGATATATTTAACAACAACAACAACAACAACAACAACAACAACAACAACAACAACAACAACAACAACAACAACAACAACAACAACAACAACAACAACAACAACAACAACAACAACAACAACAACAACAAATGCAACAACAAACGCTACATTTCAACAACAACAACATCAACAACTGCAACAAATGCAACAACAAACGCGACATTTCAACAACAATAGCTATAGCAAAGAATTTATTTTTATGTTATGTTATACAAAAAGATACTTATAATATAACATGAATCAATAGAACAATAGATCAAAAGCTCAATAGATCAATAGATCATGGAAGGTTAGGAGGGTAGTTGGATGATAGTTTGATTTACTGATTTACTGATTTACTGATTTACTGCTTTAGGGTACGTAAAAATGCAAATATTTTAAGTTATAAACAAAATAAATAAAAGTTTTTGAGATATGTTATACAAAATATGACTTGAATCAATAGATCAATAGATCAATAGATCAATAGATCAATAGATCAATGGGTAGGATGGCAGTTTGATTTATTGATTTACTGATTTACTGCTTTAAGGTATGTAAAAATGTAAAATTTTTAAGTTATAAACATAAAAAGAATAATTTTTTTAGTAAAAACAAAATGTTTAAAGCAAATAAAACAAAATAAATAAATTTTTATAGTAAAAATAAAACAAAATAAATAAATTTTTATAGTAAAAACAAAATGTATAAAGAAAACAAAACAAAATAAATAAAAGTTTTTGTGTTATGTTATACAAAATATGATTTGAATCAATAGATCAATAGATCAATAGATCATGGATGGGTAGGAGGGTGGAATGGGTAGTTTGATTTACTGCTTTACTGATTTACTGATTTACTGATTTACTGCTTTAAGGTATATAAAAATGCAAATTTTTTTAAGTTATAAACATAAAAAGTTTAAATTTTTTAGTAAAAACAAAATGTTTTAAAGCAAATAAAACAAAATAAATAAATTTTTATAGTAAAAAACATAATGTTTAAAGAAACAAAACAAAATAAATAAAAGTTTTTGTGTTATGTTATACAAAATATGACTTGAATCAATAGATCAATAGATCAATGGATCAGGAATGGAATGGGTAGTTTGATTTACTGATTTACTGATTTACTGCTTTAGGGTATGTAAAAATGCAAAATTTTTAAGTTATAAACATAAAAAGAATAAATTTTTTAGTAAAAACAAAATGTTTAAAGCAAATAAAACAAAATAAATAAATTTTTATAGTAAAAATAAAACAAAATAAATAAATTTTTATAGTAAAAACATAATGTTTAAAGAAAACAAAACAAAATAAATAAAAGTTTTTGTGTTATGTTATACAAAATATGACTTGAATCAATAGATCAATAGATCAATAGCTCAATAGGTCAATAGATCAATAGATCATGGAAGGGTAGGAGGTTAGTTTAAGTTATAAACATAAAAAGAATAAATTTTTTAGTAAAAACATAATGTTTAAAGAAACAAAACAAAAATAAATAAAAGTTTTTGTGTTATGTTATACAAAAATATGACTTGAATCAATAGATCAATAGATCAATAGATCAATAGATCAATAGATCATGGAAGGGTAGGAGGGTATGGATGGCAGTTTGATTTACTGATTTACTGATTTACTGCTTTAAGGTATGTAAAAATGCAAATTTTTTAGTAAAAATGCAAAATTTTTAAGTTATAAACATAAAAAGAATAAATTTTTTAGTAAAAACAAAATGTTTAAAGCAAATAAAACAAAATAAATAAATTTTTATAGTAAAAATAAAACAAAATAAATAAATTTTTATAGTAAAAACATAATGTTTAAAGAAAACAAAACAAAATAAATAAAAGTTTTTGTGTTATGTTATACAAAATATGACTTGAATCAATAGATCAATAGATCAATAGCTCAATAGGTCAATAGATCAATAGATCATGGAAGGGTAGGAGGGTAGTTGGATGATAGTTTGATTTACTGATTTACTGATTTACTGCTTTACTGATTTACTGATTTACTGATTTAAGGTATGTAAAAATGCAAATTTTTTAAGTTATAAACATAAAAAGAATAAATTTTTAGTAAAAACAAAATGTTTAAAGAAACAAAACAAAAAATAAATAAAAGTTTTGTGTTATATTATACAAAATATGACTTGAATCAATAGATCAATAGATCAATAGATCAATAGATCATGGAAGGGTAGGAGGGTATGGAGGGCAGTTTGATTTACTGATTTACTGATTTACTGCTTTAAGGTATGCAAAAATGCAAATTTTTTAGTAAAAATGCAAAATTTTTAAGTTATAAATATAAAAAGAATAAATTTTTTAGTAAAAACAAAATGTTTAAAGCAAATAAAACAAAATAAATAAATTTTTATAGTAAAAATAAAACAAAATAAATAAATTTTTATAGTAAAAACATAATGTTTAAAGAAAACAAAACAAAATAAATAAAAGTTTTTGTGTAATGTTATACAAAATATGACTTGAATCAATAGATCAATAGATCAATAGCTCAATAGGTCAATAGATCAATAGATCATGGAAGGGTAGGAGGTAGTTGGATGATAGTTTGATTTACTGATTTACTGATTTACTGCTTTACTGATTTACTGATTTACTGCTTAAAGGTATGTAAAAATGCAAATTTTTTTAAGTTATAAACATAAAAAGAATAAATTTTTAGTAAAAACAAAATATTTAAAGAAACAAAACAAAAATAAATAAAAGTTTTGTGTTATGTTATACAAAATATGACTTGAATCAATAGATCAATAGATCAATAGATCAATAGATCAATAGATCATGGAAGGGCAGGAGGGTATGGAGGGCAGTTTGATTTACTGATTTACTGATTTACTGCTTTAAGGTATGTAAATATGCAAATTTTTTTTAAGTTATAAACATAAAAAGAATAAATTTTTAGTAAAAACAAAATATTTAAAGAAACAAAACAAAAAATAAATAAAAGTTTTGTGTTATGTTATACAAAATATGACTTGAATCAATAGATCAATAGATCAATAGATCAATAGATCATGGAAGGGCAGGAGGGTATGGAGGGCAGTTTGATTTACTGATTTACTGATTTACTGCTTTAAGGTATGTAAAAATGCAAATTTTTTAGTAAAAACAAAATGTTTAAAGCAAATAAAACAAAATAAATAAATTTTTAGTAAAAACAAAATATTTAAAGAAAACAAAACAAAAATAAATAAAAGTTTTTGTGTTATATTATACAAAATATGACTTGAATCAATAGATCAATAGATCAATAGATCATGGAAGGGTAGGAGGGTGGCTGTAAGGCAGTTTGATTTACTGATTTACTGATTTACTGCTTTAGGGAATGTAAAACATAACAATTTTAATAGAAAATATGACTTGAATCAATAGATCAATAGATCAATAGATCAATAGATCAATAGATCATGGAAGGATAGGAGGGTGGCTGTAAGGCAGTTTGATTTACTGATTTACTGATTTACTGCTTTAGGGAATGTAAAACATAACAATTTTAATAGAAAATATGACTTGAATCAATAGATCAATAGATCAATAGATCAATAGATCAATAGATCATGGAAGGATAGGAAGGTAATTTGATTACTGATTTACTGATTTACTGCTTTAGGGTATGTAAAAATGCAAAATTTTTAAGTTATAAACATAAAAAGAATAAAGTTTTTAGTAAAAACAAAATGTTTAAAGCAAATAAAACAAAATAAATAAATTTTTATAGTAAAAATAAAACAAAATAAATAAATTTTTATAGTAAAAACATAATGTTTAAAGAAAACAAAACAAAATAAATAAAAGTTTTTGTGTTATGTTATACAAAATATGACTTGAATCAATAGATCAATAGCTCAATAGGTCAATAGATCAATAGATCATGGAAGGATAGGAGAGCAGTTGGATGATAGTTTGATTACTGAATTACTGATTTACTGTTTTACTGATTTACTGATTTACTGATTTACTGCTTTAAGGTATGTAAAAATACAAATTTTTAAAGTTATAAACATAAAAAGAATAATTTTTTAGTAAAAACAAAATGTTAAAAAAAACAAAACAAAATAAATAAAAGTTTTGTGTTATATTATACAAATATGATTTGAATCAATAGATCAATAGATCAATAGATCATGGAAGGGTAGGAGGGTATGGAGGGCAGTTTGATTTACTGATTTACTGATTTACTGCTTTAAGGCATGTAAAAATGTAAAATTTTTAAGTTATAAACAAAAAAAAATTTTTTAGTAAAAACAAAATGTTTAAACAAACAAAACAAAATAAATAAATTTTTATAGTAAAAATAAAACAAAATAATTAAACTTATAAAAATAGTTAAAAATAAATTTAAATAAAAAAAAAAAAAAAAAAAAAAAAAAAAAAAAAAAAAAAAAAAAAAAAAAAAAAAAAAAAAAAGTTTGAAAAATAAATTTAAATAAGTAAAATTAAAATAAAAAATAAAAAATTAAACACAAAGTAAAATGTAAAATAAAAAATAGTTAGAAAAAAATTTAAAAAATAAAACTAAAAATAAAATTAAACACAGAGTATAAATGTAAGATAAAAACATAAAAAAAAGCAAACAATATATACATGTTTCAACTTAGGGTTATACGGGGAGCCAAGATTGAAGAAGATAAGTCAACTAGAACTCATCTAAATTGAGGGGTGAAGAGAAGTGTGGGCTATAAGACTTATTGCTAGCCCTTCTAAAACTCAAATATTGGCTAACCTGACCTCAAAATTGGTCTCACCACCCTTAGGAACCCTTAATTTGATCAATAAAAAGTATAAAACTTAGCAATTTCAGAGAAAGTCCAAGTCATGTCGTCATTTGACTTGGATTCCCTGCTTTATTAGACTCACCGATCTCAGAATCGACTTCCCCGACTTAATGAACCCTTAACTCAACACCTCAAGCGTCAAAATATGACGACCTTATGAAATTCCAAGTCATGTCGGCATTTGACTTGAATTCCCTGTTCCATACGCCTCACATACCTCATAAACGGCTTCCCTGACCCCAAAAAACCCATAGATGGACACCTCAAGCGTCAAAATCTGACGACCTTACGAATTTTCAAGTCATGTCGGCATTTGACTTGAATTCCCTGTTCCAAACACCTCACATACCTCATAAACGGCTTCCCCGACCCAAAAAACCCATAGATGGACACCTCAAGCGTCAAAATCTGACGACCTTACGAATTTCCAAGTCATGTCGGCATTTGACTTGAATTCCCTGTTTCATACGCCTCACCTACCTCATAAACGGATTCCCCGACCCCTAAAACCCATAGATGGACACCTCAAGCACCAAAATCGGACGACCTTACGAATTTCCAAGTCATGTCGGCTATTGACTTGGTTTGACCGGTTCCAGAACCTCATAAACGGCTTCCCCGACCCCAAAAACCCATAGATGGACACCTCAAGCACCAAAATCGGACGACCTTACGAATTTCCAAGTCATGTCGGCTATTGACTTGGTTTGACCGGTTCCAGAACCTCAGAAAACGCATCACCGACCTCGAAAACCCCCAATTTGACGCTTCAACCGTTAAAAACGCTTGAAATCTCGAAAAACGCGGGAACTTGCGGTAAAAACGCAGGAAATTGCGGCAAAACCGGGCTTAGGATCAGGCTCCGGCTCAGGCTCCGGCGCCGAAATAAAAATCTACGGTTAAAAAATATACCGAAAATTCCAGAAAAAAATAATAAAAATATTACCAACATTCCAGATTTTCCAGATAAATCTACGGAATCTGGAATGCTGGAAAATGCTGGTTCCGCCATATATACTACTATATATATATATATATATATATATATATATATATATATATATATATATATATATATCTATAGTATATATATATATATATATATATATATATATATATATATATATATATATATATACATATATATATATATATATATATATATATATATATATATATATATATATATATATATATATATATATATATATATATATATATATATATATATATATATATATATATATATATATATATATATCAGAGGTGGGCACCTGCAACTTTTTTGTTAGTCCGCAATTCGCAATTCCGCTAACTTTGTTGGACATTCCGCAACTTTTTCTGCTTCGCCAGTCCGCTATCGCAATTCCGCAATTTCGCAACTTTTTCTGCTTCGCCAGTCCGCTATCGAAATTCCGCAATTCCGCAACTTTTTCTGCTTCGCCAGTCCGCTATCGCAAATCGGCTAATTCTATCGCTAATAATTTTTTTTCCACTATTGAAGTCTGCAACAGTCCGCTAACCCTTTATTGGTAGTTAAAAACATAATTTCCAATAAAATTACCTTACAATTTATATATTTATTTAATTTTTATATTTTAATGTTATTTTTATATATAACAATTAACAAGTTTTATAACAATGGGTTATATATATATATATATATATATATATATA
>JABUQX010024865.1:35000-37500 GCA_015478945.1 Trachelipus rathkii | reverse complement strand
ATCGCGATACCGATTATCATCGGTAAAAGATTTTATCGGATAACAAATAACCCGAAACCGTTATCGCGATAAATTATCGCGATAACGCCCACCTATATTATATATATATATATTATATATTATATAATATATATATATTATATATATATATATATATATATATATATATATTATTTTATATATATATATAAATATAAATATATATTATATATACCGGTATATACTATATATATTATATATATATATATATATTATATATATATATATATATATAATATATATATATATTATTAAGTGCCTGGAAAAAATTTAATCTAACTATGTTCAGTGCCTTAAAATCTGTCTTCCTGCTACTAAATTAATCTTGTGGTTTTGTTACTGTTACCAAACATAAGTGATTTCCAGTGTATATATATATATAATGAGTATTTAATATTATATATATATAGATATATATATATATATAATATATATATATATATAAGTAAATATTGTGTATTATATATATTATATATATATATAAATATTTATTTATATATATATATATATATATAATATATATATATATATATATATATAATATATATATATATATATATATATATATATATATGATATATATATATATATATATATATATATATATATATATATTGCGTGCTTCACAAGAGACTATTTATTATATTTTATTCAAATGCTGAAGTTATTTCAATGTACAGAATACTGAATGGATGGATTCCTCAAACTGACTTGATGTAGGGAGGAGGTCGAGTCCTTCAGAAGCAAGTGTTCAGAATCAACTAATTAGGCAACCTACTTCCATTTCTGACCGTCCCAACAAATTCTTGAGCACTCTTAACAAATGGTCCACCACAAGTACTTCTTACTATAAATCCTACACCTTCGCTCCTCTACTGATAAGTCTGTTCAAAATTTTATCTCGTAATATTAATGCATTCCCTCTAGCAACTCTATCCTGCTTTATGTTATCTTTTGCCATTTTTATTGGGTTAATACGAGGGGGGAGGGGAGGGTGTCTTGGAGTCTCTTTTACGCCTATCTATATCTGAAGTAAATGCTTTGACTGAGAATGCTTCGGTGTCGGTCAAAATATTATTGTTGAAATAGATGGAAAAAAAAAAAATTGGGAAAAAAACCTGGGGTTTTCCAAAAATTTCTAGGTTGTTTCATTAAATGGTGTGTGTGAGAGGATGAGTGCGCGTTACACACTCTCTCACTTACCGACGTGTAGGCGATAGTCCATTGAGTACTAGGTGGTGAGAGACGAGAGCTATCAGACTTATATTATATCAACAAAGCACTATATAGGTTCAAGCTCCAGGATAGACTGCGAGTGCCACCAAGAGTATCAAAGAATTATATTATTCCATAAATCCATTGTAAGTGTGAGAGACGGAGTCAATTCTACAACCTCACGCTATGATTTAATTATGCTTGCTATCGTGCCACTAAAGACAAAGACAAATGCACATCGGAAGTTGCAAAATTCTCGTTTCCCTATATAATTTTCTGCGAATTTTCATTTCCGGCTTCTCTCCAAAAACATTTAATAATTTACTCTGTCTGATGGCTTTGTATCTACAGCTAAAAAAAAATAGCATTTTTTCGATTTCCTTCTTTCATGTAACTCAACTCTGGACGATTCACAAATCCTCCTATTTCACCTCTAGGGTCTCCCACCATACCTATACCTGAAATTACACTTGATCAGATGCATCAGATTCTTACATCTATGAATGTTAACATGGCATGCGAAGCTTATCACATCCATCGTCGGCTTCCGAGGAAGTGTGCTTCTGAGCTGTTTTCCTTCAGCTATACACTGAGTCTTAATACCACACTTTTCTTCGGCGCTAAAAGCGAACATATGTCCAAAAATCCGGAGAAAATGTAACTATTTTATTTAACATTAAAACTATTAAACTATAACGATCACTTTTTGTTCCGTTTAACCCTTTAAAAATTATTCTAATATCTCTTTTCTTGAATCACCTTAAATACCATCCTTTCTTTCCGATCATCGATATGTCTTTCAACGCTCGAGATCCTATCATAGCGGTTTAAAATCTTCTTTCCTTAAGAACTATGGGGAGTCTTGCGAGAGACTCTTAGTACACGTATGACTATTGATATGGTATGGTATGTATCGCTAGCCTCAAAGCTCCCTTCATTTAAGCTAACTGCTCATTTTTGCTTACTTTTATTTAGTTTTCTCTCAAATCGTTCCACATAGTCTTTTCCAATCAAACGACTTATTCCTTTCAAATCGGTAGCATTGTCGTTCCACAGTTTCTCTTTCGCATCTCCTACTCTATTCTTACTCACATTAACGACAATCTTAGCTAGATGCCCATAAAAGTCTATTTATTGTTATGGCAATAACACAAATCTATTCTTCAAATGAATATTGTGTGAAGATTTGCAACCCCAGACTTGTTCGAGGTGGTATCTCCTCCAAAACAGCCATATCTGTTCTGTG
>JABUQX010024865.1:0-32500 GCA_015478945.1 Trachelipus rathkii | reverse complement strand
ATTTGTTTTTAGATTTAACACAACAATAATATATGAACATTACATAAAACTATAATAAACATTTAATATTAAAATATTAAAAAAGATATAAACATAAAAAGTAATTTATTTCTAACTATATAATTTATATTAATAATATATTACTATATTAATATATATATATATATATATAATATATTTATATATATATATATATATACATATATATATATATATCATTATATAATTATATTATATATATATATATATATATATATATAATATATAATATATATATATATATATTATATACATATATTATATATATATATTATATAAATATAGATATATATATTTATAGTATATTTATAATATATTATATATATTATAATATTATATTATATATATAAGTTATATATATATATGATAGTATAAGATATATATATATATATATAATATTATTTATTATACTATTATTAATATATATATATACTTATATATAGTAGTAGTATTTAAACTATATAATATATATAATATACTATTTCATTATATATAATATATATATATATATATATACCTATATATATATATGATCTACTAGACTAGCTTCATCTGTAGTCATATGTATAGTAGTAATGAATTTTAGTTTTTTCCCCAATTTATTTCCTTTCCAGAGTTTTAATTGTGTAGGGTCATCGAAACGTAATTAAGTGCGTCGACACTCATGAGAACGGAGAACATTGCGTAAAAGCGTCTGCTTTAGTTTAATTGGCATCTTTACGCGTAGCACTTAAATATTATGCAAGAAAATTATTTATTGTTTGTCAAGCTAGGACTTATATGTTGGCTCTCCCTCTCTCTCTCTTCTCTCTCTCTCTCTCTCTCTCTCCATCGTATAATAATTATATATATAATTATATATATATATATATTATATATATATTAATATATAGATATATTATACTTATATATATATAATATATATTATATATATATATATATATATATGTATATATAATATATTATATATATATTATATATATATATATATATTATATATATTATATATGATCATATATATATATATTATACGATATATATAATATATATATATATTTTATTAGTATATATAGTATACATATATATATATATATAACTATAAGTATATATATATAGTATATTATATATTATATATATATTATACATATATATATATTATTTATATATATATATATCTTATATATATAGAGAAGAGAGAGAGAGAGAGAGAAGAGAGATTTGATTTAGATATTTATTCATCTTGATATTCTTTGTAAACTTGCTTGCATCCATACGGTTTATATAATTATGTAAAAATGTTTTACTTTAATCGTGATGTAATTTATTATGTTTAAGTATTGAAATTATTATCCTGAGCAAATCACGAAAAATACATTAAAAAAATTGTAATATATTTTAAGTTAAGAAACAGGTGAAATGTTAATTAAACTCAAATAAATTTTGAAATTGCAAAATTTTTCCGAATTTTTTTTTTTTACTATTCATACAATTTTTTGGGGTAAAATTTTTTTGAATTTTTTTTTTTTTTTGAAAATTTATTATTTCTCTAATTACAAAACTTCGATTTAAAGCCTTTTCGGTGTACCTTAATGGTACATTATCTGTATAACATTATTTGTTCTCAAACTGAACGGCCGATTTTGAATGGCTCTATCTATTTTTGAAAAACCTACAGTAATTTAGTTATATTATTTAAGTTATATCTTTATGTCTCCTCTAAACTGTATCAATATAAATTTCACTTTGTGTAGATTTTACTTCAACGTTATCTGCCAGAGGGTTGAAAATTCTTTAATTATGTACGTCATTTGTGCTGGTATTCAAATTGGGCATGGAGTGCCCAGAGTTCAAATGGTTAGGTATATAGAAAAATGTCATTAAAAAGATGCCCAATTCTGTCTACTCTGAAACTTCATAAAAATCTGATAGAGTAAAAAAAAAAAAATCTCAATTTCGATAAAATTTTCGACCCTCTACCAGATATGAAAATTTACACCTTGAGATTTTTTTTCATATATTGTTTAGATTATATATTATATTATATTATATTATATATATTATATTATATATATATATATATATATATATATATATATATATATATATATATATATATATATAATATATATTATATATATATATTTATTATATATTATTCATTATATTATATATATGATATATATATTATATATATCAAATATTTTAGATTATATATTTTTTATTACATATTTTATATTATATATTGTTTAGATTATATATTTTATTTTGTAAACATCTAAATCTAGGTTATCGTGAGATAGAGTAACAAAACTGGTTATTCAAAAATTGACCAGATGGCAAACTATCAGGCATAGTGAAAAATGTTCTAAATTTAAATTTGTACGTAGTCCGAAAATTTAATAAAAATCAGAAAAATAGTAAAAAAATAGCATTTGCATTTTCAACATATTTAACATAACATAAATTTAATATAAATGGATTTATAAAAGTTTTAATTTATTCTGTTTGATAAAACGAAAGATTCTTAATCATAACTCAGTTTTTCTTACCACAATTTTTTCTTTAAAATTTTTTTTGAAAATGAATATTTTAATACATTTAGCCAAATTAATATTCAGTTTTAAGATTTATAATTTATGGTGCAGAAATTGAAGCACATCAGCTATCATGTTAAGTATCTTAAATTTAAGATCCTTAATAGTTATGTACGTAAATTAATAAAGTTGATGTATCTAATAACATTAATAGTAAAAAGATATCGCATTAAATAAACTTATTTGCAAGTAATTCGAGTGTTGGCACAATAGATAAAGAGCCTTTTAAGCTGGGTCATCCGGCCTCAGTGGCCAAAATTAAAGTTAAAAAAAAAAAAAAAAAATAGCAAATGCTTTTTAATCAAACATATTAAAAAATCCCTTGTCCTACAAATCCATTTTTTTCCTTTGCAGATGTTACTGAAGAGGAAGTCGCAATTGATGATTTAAAGGATTACATTCGAGGTAATCCTCATCTTAGATTGGATTCAGGCCTCAGTCCTCAGTCCTATGATTATCAAACTCCAGATTATCGATCTATTTTCAAGGTAGAAATATATACTATATATACTATAATATACTATATACAGCTTTAATTCAACTAATAATAATATATAAATTATATATAGTATATATTATACGATATATATACTATTATATAATATATATATATATATATATATATATATATATATATATATATATATATATATATATATATTATATATATATATATATATATACTATATATATTATATATATATATATATATACTGTTGGAGATTATAGGTGTTCAGAGGTACTAATTTATTTTAAGGTTTATTATATATCTACAAACCAAGCTATAAGTTGAGAGTTTTCTATAAAGATTCGAAGTCTAAAAGAAATAGACAATTAAGAGACTGAATACCTGATTGGCACGTTATATAATAGCAACAGATGAGTGGACTTCTGGAAGGCCCCCTTTGAATTGTATTTTCATTGTCAAACTCAAAGGGATTAGTTTATAGACAATTTTTATAATGTTTAAAGAGATGAACCTCTATCTCTCTTACTTATAGCACCTTATCCTTTTCTATTTATCTATCTATCTATCTATCTATCTATCTATCTATCTATCTATCTATCTATCTATCTATCATCTATCATCGTATATATTATATATATATATATTTATATATAATATATATATATATTATATATATATAATATTATATTATATATATATATATATATATATATATATATATATATATATATATATATATATATATATATATATATATATATATATATATATATATATATATATATATATATATATATATATATATATATATATATATAGATGTTTCTATCTACCCGTCTTTCTTCCTACTTATCTATCTTATCTATTATCTAATTCTATCTATCTATCTATCTTCTATCTATCTTCTATCTATCTATTATATATCTAATATATTATATATATATATATATATATATATTATATAGTCATAATTATATACTATATTTATATATATAATATATATATATATATATAGTATTAATCTTCCTCTTCTTACATCTTGTAATATATATTTTAATCCACAATAGTGAATGTATGGAGTTTACTTTTCCACCTTTTATTTATATACATTATTTTGTATATTATTCATGATTCAGGATTATTAAACTTTGTTTTTTTTAATTAGGATACTAAATAGGCCATTAAAGAATTAAAATCTAAGACCAGAAAAAAAAAAAAAAAAAAAAAAAATTCAGACAACTTTTAGGAAAGTTATTACGTTTTAAGACCGGCTAACAAAATAATAATAATAATAATAATAATAATAATAATAATAATAATAATAATAATAATAATAATAATATAATAATAATAATAATAATAATAATAATAATAATAATAATAATAATAATAATAATAATAATAATAATAATAATAATAATAATAATAATAATAAAAATAATTTTTAATGTAGTTTAAAATAAAAGAAAAAATGATTTCTCTTGATGGAAAACGTTGAAAGGAAAAGATTCAGAAGAAGCTAAACTCTAGTCAAGAATGAGAATGAGAAGAAGCTAGACTCCAGTGTAGAAGTTCTTAACCTATGGATTGGCACCCAATCTTGGGTGGCACCCAACCTTTGGTGTCACTAACTGGTCGTCGTAACAAAAAATAATATTAATTGTTACTCATATTATTACAGATCTGCACTTTTAATTTCAAAATAAACTCGTGAGTCGTGATGTAGATCGTCTTGGTGCTTTTGGGTCGTGGTCAAAATAGGTTAAGAACAAATTCTCTAGGAAGACCTGCTCTAGGGAGATAGAGAGAAAGTATGGCATTTCAAGGGCAATAAAGAAAGCTCATTTACATTGTATTGAAGCCTTAGAACAAATCAAGTAGAATCAAGTAGGAGAGAAGAAGAGAAGTAAAAGGTACAAAAAACGAGACAAGAGAGATAAAAGGAGAGACGCAAGGACGAGCACGAGAAGCACGAAGACACCAGAGAAGACACTGAGGAAAAGCAGCAAGGACAGCAGACATCCGGCGGAGCCGGCGGACCGCTAAGGCATAGACGACCACCACCGCCGCACGCCGGACGCCAGAAGATGCCGCTCAATGCCAGCCCTGCAAGACTAACGGAGGGAAGCGTGATGAGCGCGAAGAACATCCGGCGAGACGAAGAGAAGACGAAAAGAGCAGAGACACGAAGAGAGAGAACATGCACAGCAGACACAGAGAGGAGAGAGAAGAAGAGAAGAAGAGGGAACACCAAGGAAGACAGATCACCGCAGAGAAGCATGGAAGAGGAAGAAGAAGAACCAACGAGAAAGACCGGAGAGAAGAGAACAGGAGAGAGGAAGGAAGAAGAGAGCGAGACGAGAGACGAGCGAGACGAGAGAGGAGAGAGGAGAAACGAGAGAGAGAGGAGAGAGAGAGAGAGGAGAGAGAGAGAGAGAGAACCTTAACATTTCTAGCTGGTAAAACTTGCTTCAGAGTACAATATTATTTTACAAGTCATCAGTAGTGAATAAAATATTCAGTCGAAGACCCAAAAGTGGGAAAACAGTTGACGTAATATGATCAATCTAAAGACATCCGATCTGGAAAAAATACTTGTCCCACCACTTAACTATTAGTTATTCCCCCTTATCATAGTGACTTTTAATTTCTTCCATCAAGTTGATTCAATTAATTACACAATACTCTTCGACTTATTATAATTTTCTTACCCATTGGACCTTATTTATTTATTCCCTCCAAATTTACTAAGTCACCAAATATTATTATTTTCCTAACCACTGAACTTATTTATTATTCTCCACCACTTGACTGCTTGTTATTCCTCACCACGATATTTATTATTATTCTCTCCATCACTTGACCTATTGTTATTCTCCATGCACACTTGACATATTATCATTCCTCACAAGAAACTAACTGGCAGGTTTCAATGGAATGTTTTCCTAAAATAGGAACAATTATTGGTTTATGCAACTTTAACTTGTCACTTATATTTTTCTTTAGGTTAGTATAACATACTGATCAACATCCATATTATCTACTCTTCTTTATATTGTATTAAATCAACATCATGAAGACCTTCCCATAAACGAAAACATTTTTTTCAGGTCTTCTATTATTTCCCCCAATATTTCTACATAATTCCTTAATTTCCGATACCTTCCCTATCGTCTCACGGTATATCTATAACAAGTAACTAACAGGTCACCTTAATTTACCATTTTCCGTGAAAATCACCAATTCACGACGATACAGCTTGCTCATGCAGGCGATTTTCTTTGCTTTAAAATGTCAATGGAAAGCTTAATCTTACCATCCACAAACTCTGTAAACCCAGTTTTCCCGATATATCACCCTCAACAGTGTATATATATATTATATCATAAACATATTATATATATATATAAATAATAATATAAATACTCATAAAATAACTATATATATATCATATATATATATATACTATAAATATATATATATATATAAAATACTTAATATCATACATATATATGGAGACGTAACTAAGTCCGTATTTAGGCGATAATTCCTATCAGATATCGCATAATTTTGAAAAGTAGATCGAATTTATACATATTGCACATCTACGAGACGTTATTGCCATGTTGCCGCTTGAATTAGCAAGAATGTGTTTAATGCATGACAATCGACATTAGAAAAAAATCAAAAGTCTACTGTAGTCTAATGCACAGCATTCTATCACTAAATATAAAAAATTATTTACAAGATATTTATTTCTATCATATCATATATATATAAAGACATATATATAACTATATATATCAATATATATAATTATATAATATATACTACTATATATATACTATAAATATATCTATCAATATAAATATACATATACTAAACAATATATATATATCTACTATACTATATTCATATATATCATTACAAATCTCAAATACAATACGGGTAATTAACACCAGTACAGGGTGGCGTCACGATGACAATCGGACAGACCCACACTCGCTTCTTCAAATGCACGTGCACGTTGCCCTAAAAGACCGTCACGGCACCGTCGCGCGCAGCGCGCACTTCACGAAGCGACGCGGTCTTGCCAATGATGTACCATGCCAGCCTGCGTTGCCATATTTGACCGACATATTGGTATTTGTTAAGTTAGACACTAAATAAATACAAATTATCGGAAAATAAATTTCTAACTATTTATATAATTTTTGAATTTTTATATTTATTTTAATAACAACATTTTATTATTAAATAAGCACATTTGTTATTATATACGTAATATATAAAAAAAATGTTTAATTTTTTTTAAAAAAAATATTTTATGATAAATTCTAAGCCGAAGTTAACTGTTACTCTTACGTGTTTGCAACAAAAACTCTATATATATCATGGGTAACAACGATAATCCGGATAACTTACCAGCGATATATCCGGCAACGAAAAATAATCGATATCTCAAATAGGGAATCCTACCCTAAAACGGAACTCATTACCATAATAGTATACCTATAATTATAATATATATATATACTATATATATATATATATATATATTATATATATATACACACTACTAAATACACACTATATATAATATATTACTACTAACCACACTAAACTACCATATATAGTATATATATATATATATATATATATATATATAAATACATATTTTCATTTCCCTATATTATTTAACAATATAAAATGAATAATATTAATTTCACGCATATAATATATATATTATCAATTAAGTGTCCCTACCCTAAAACTCTACTCCACCCCACCCTATCACTACTCATACCACGACAATACACCCAGCCAATCAAAATTATACCATAAACATAAATATATAAACCATACACACCCAGCCTATAAATATAATAGACCCCAAACCCCACTCAATCTTCAACCATAACACCCCAACACACTCCAAACCCCATAACCTCCGTACGCCATCACTACTTATATACGCTCCATATCATATACTCAAGCGCAATACACACACAAAAAAACTCAACACAACCCGAACCCTACACCAAAAAACATTCAAACACCTACTCACCCCAATACCATACTATCTATAATACTATATTGAAAATATCTGTGTCGTAAAATGAAGAATAATCCTTATTAGAGAACAGAAATGAGTGTTACCTAAACTCTTGAAAATGATGATATTATTAGGAAACAATTTATTAGCTCTGATAATGCGCCGAACGTGAGGGCAGAGAAAATTTGCGTTATTAATCTGGAATACTCTTCAGGAACTTAGGCCTGAGAAAGATCCTTTATCAGAAATTCAAACTCCCTACATTAAGTCAACGCAAAAAAAAACGCAGTAGCGTGACGCACCGACAACTGTACCCGGAAATCTTCAAAACACAAATTCAAACATGAAATAGAGACCCTCCCTGCTAATACCACACAAACCCGCTCCACATGGAAAAGAAGAGAAAAGAGCTGAGTGTGTGCATGATCTACTGGAGCGTGAGAGAGATCTCAACGATATTCCATGTAAGGATACAACAACGTTTAAGGCTGACAACTCCCACGAATCATAAGTAGCATTTTTTTAGTCAAGATATGTTAATATAGCCAGCTTAATTATTAACCATAAACCCTACCACTTCATTTTCTGAAATTTGAACATGTATACAATAAAATAACATAAAAAAAAGTATATCCACAACACCACAGCATAAAACATCACAACAACAACCCAACCACCCTCCACACATCCTATGATTCAACAATACCACAAAAATCCTCACCTGCAACAAAACCAACATCCTCCTTACTATAACACACACAAAAATAATAAAACGATAATCGTGGAATGACTAACCACCCAACAAAAAAATTGGTGCACCAGGAACAATGTTCAATTTATCGTAATAATAATAAATTAATGATACTTATACTACATGATTAACAATAAGACATTCATAATAAATAATAATAATAAATAATAATGAAATAATAATATAATTAATAATATTAAAAATAATAAATATAATCTTTTCTTAAAATTAATAATTCTAATAATACTAATAGCTCATAATAATAATAAGTTCTATTGGAGAATAATAATAGTAAACGTCTAAATAAAAATGATTAAATGATTAACTGGTGGAAAAAATACAAATCTTTAATTTTAGTGGTTATCTTTTCTTTCACTTATGTTCCAAATTAATTCCTAGGTTTACCAAGAACCTTTAGTTATTAGAATTACCTTGTTTTTTAATTCAATGTTAATGCTTAACTTATTTTTCATGTTTTTAATAATCAATTTATATTTATTTAATTAATTTATTTTAAAAATTCTTAATTGAAGAAAATTTCTTGTAAAAATCATCGAATCACCTTTCCCACTCAAAGAAAATTCTATGAATTTAATAATTTAATTTAATTCCGTAGTAAGAAACTTTTCAATAAATTAAATAAAATTAAATAAAGGAATATTAGTTAGCTATAAATAATAAATAGAATAATAATAAATCTACGGAAAAGTTCCAAACAGTTTAAATGAACATCCAATACTCTATAATATATACTTTTATATATATATATATATACTATATATATACTATACTATACTATATATATAATATATATATATATAATAGTAAATATATATTATCATAATGATATATTTATATGATATATAATATATATTATATCATCATCATCATCAGTATATATATATAGTTACTGTGTGCCACAAATATTTAAAAATTTGGCTGGATAATTTGTGTATTTGTTGTGTTCAACTTATTACTTAATAAGGTATTTTAATTATCTTCATAATGACTGTTTCACGAAACTTGAATTTTTTTCTCAACTTAATTTCTAGAAATATATTTGATAAAAGCCCTTCATGGTAATTTTTTATTCTTCTTCTTCATTTATCCTTGCCTCATCCTTGAGACTATCTTGTTTCTCCTTTTTTTAAAGCGATTTCGACATAAATAGATATTGAATGTGTGTATAATCCTAACTTGTAATTATATAGAATATATACCTATAATATATATATATATATGATACTATATATGATAAATAGGGCGTCAACCTTAATCTACTCTCAACCTCTGACCTTGATATGAATTAGAATCTAACTAACAATATCATTACATTTCTCATCACTTTATATACTTATATATATCATAAATAATTTACTATATAAATAAGTGCTTGTGATGTAGAAATTATCAGGGATGCTGATTCGCATATAATTTGAGGTATATTTTAGATGTCTTATTGCTCAGGAATAATTAAGCATCCGTGTGTCCTCGTACCATATTATGTGTTATCTCACGCATCGCGCACTCGCTTCTTTATATACACACATTATATCTTCGTAACGCGCTTCTACCACCGATTATGGTATACTATATATACCATATTTATAGCTAAAGCGCTACTATTACGTGATACCTGACTGAATATATATATATATATAGATATATATATATATATAACCTATATATGTGTGTGTGTATTACTTATAATATATATATACTGCATACATTTATTTGTATTATTAATATTATATCAAAATATTTGAAATTTTTTTCATTTATGAAAATAAGTAAATTGTAAATTGTCTGAAAATGAGATGGGAAAAATTACCAATATCCCTTCTCTTTGGACATTCTCTATATATTAACAACTATATATGAAATAGGAAACTCAGCAAAACCACATTATCCTAATCACGCCAAACTGTAGGACATGATGAAGTGAAGGGACAAATGAGATATCTTCGATATATCTCATTTGTATCGTGAATTTTAATTTGGCAATATTTAATTAAAGATTAAATTTACAAAATTTACATTTATTTTAAATTAAATTATTCACTATTAATTTATTAATTTATACCTATTCTTCTCATCTTAATTCAAATGATACGATTCAGCAACCCATATCAAAATGTAAGTACTTAGGACTGGCGAATTCTCTAAAATTGGCAACTCTTTTTTGATTTTCTTTTGAAGCTAGTATCTCTTCTAATAGTTTTCGTTCATTCTACGTCTTCGTCTTTCTCGCAACTAGAGTCCTCCTCCAAAAAGGGCGAAAGGTTTCGAAGTCCTCCTACATCTGATGACAGAACCATATTTAGGCAAGTGGTTTTTGCCTCTGCTGATTCTTTCTGCTCGCGGATGTTAGCGTAAATTTAGACTTCCAGTGTGAAAAACTGTTTCACCCTGCAAATGTACTTTGAAATGAATTGAAACCGAAATGTCTTTTCTATTTTAATTTAAATTTAACACCAAATTTTCGGATCTGGTGAGAAAATAAAATTACTAATGAATTATGTAGAGGCACAAGCCTCCTCCCAAAAAGTTATTATATATATAATATATAGATTATAATTATAATATATGTTGATCTTATATATAATATAATAGTATAATAATGATATTACTAATAAATAAGTATTTACGATAAATATATATATTATATATACTTTATAATAATTTGGTACTGGAGAGAGCCAGACGAGAGACAGAGGCGAGCTGAGCGAGCAGCGAAGAGACGAGACTTGAGAGAGATGAGGTGGAGACGGCGAGAAGAGAGCGATGATACAGGAAACAAGAGAGAGAGAAGAGGCATACAAATACTGAACTAGATAGAATAGAATTTTTTGTGTTACATTTAATCAAAGGATTACATTGTATCAAGTTAAAGATCAATATTTCACTCAAATAGGCCAACCTACCTTTGCAAGCTAGAGATTATATATATAGATAGCCATTAAACAAATCTTCTAAATTGAACAATTTAGTTGGACGAACAGCATATTCGGACTACAAAATTTTTGGGCTTCCATCCCCTACAGCTATAGTTTTAACTTGCCAAATAATAACGGTGAGTCCATAAAAGGTGAAATTCAACAAGCTATTACAGTAAAAGATAGAAACGGGGGCAAAATAAATTTAGTTTTCCAAAAAATTTAAAATTACTGTTGGTGTTACCGATACCTTCGGAAATATAAAATAAAAAGGAATTGGTTACTTTTTTCTTCAAAGTGTGAAAGAAAATATTAGGTTGGAAAAGAAGTGGAAGTAAATTTTATGGTGATGAAATCACTTGGTAAATTTTAATAAAATTGTGTTAAATGAAAAACACTACATTTTAAAAATATTAGAATACTAATATTTATTTGTGTATATGTGGTGTGAAGCGTTAAAGCTACTCATTCTCGTTCTTTTGGAAAGTATGGAATTAATATATACCTACGAATTTACTGACAACTGCTCTGTAATAATTTCCTTGAAATGTTTAATTTAAGGTACAATGCTGCAATAGTATTATTGTTATAATACAACGACTTGGATCTTCACGAAGATCCTGGACGATCGATCTCATGATCTTCGCGAAGGAAATTTTGAACTGAGCATGTTTAGTTAATAAACTTACCGAAGTTAAAAAAATCTCGTATCAATTATAAATAAATTGATTACAGAATTTCCCAATAACACAGGAGTTAATCAGCAGTTTTAACGCTTCACACCAGTTGCATTATAAAATTTTTAAAAAATATGAGTTTGCTAAAGCCGTTTTCGTTTTTGCTTTGCGTGCTAAAAAAATAATCGAGTTTCCGTTCGTTTGCGTCAACCTATAGCCTCAAAAACGTAAAAAATGCTCATCAAACGCCAGAATTGTCTTTAATTCATGTAGGTTGCTATTATTATTACAGAATTTGATTTCATATTACACAGAATTAGGGACATTTTTTAACGCTATTGGTGAGGCATTTTTTTTAACAATTGTTGCCAGATAAGAGTTGACGAAAACGAACGCAACTTGAAGGCATTTTTTAGCTCAAGCAAAAAAAACGAAAACGGCATTAAATAATTTATGATAAAATATCTGAAGAACTTTAATTTGTCTTCATATATCAAAAGGAATCCACGTTAGTCTCTTTAATTAAGCATTGGAATTCTTAAATAATAAATATTAGTATTTTAACGTTTTCATAAGGCTTTTTATTCAATTTTTACACTGTAGGCTGTGTATCTTTTTTTCTAGTTGTTAGAAGTAACTTATACTTCAATCTCTTTCAGGCTCATTTTTTTAATAATTATCTTTAGAATTTTTCTTACATCATTAGTTTAAGTATAACAAATGAATGTTTATCCATCATATATTCAAGACAACGCGGATAGCCATACATATTATATATATATATATATATATATATATACTTATATATATTAATATTATATTATATAAATATTATATATATATATCTGAATATATTATATATTTATATATATATATATAATATTATATATATAGTGCCCTTTTCTGTTTTAGCCAATGGTCAGTTTTGAATTTTTTTTTTGTTTTTTTTTCAAATATTGCTTACCTTATAAGGCTACCAACAATGGAATTTCAGTGGAAGGGACATGATTCAAAAGATTCGATGTCTCTGCAATAATTATTTTCCAATCACCTTATTTGTTCAATATTGCTTTTTAAATATGAATAACTCGAAAGTACGGACACTTTACAGAAAAACCAATTACATATTTGGAATCGACGTATAAACTATATAATAAAAATGTTAAAAAATATATTTTTCATAAATTAAATTTATCTCAAAAAGGTACGACAGTTACAGAAAAACCAATTACATATTTGGAATCAGCGTATAAAGCTCTTATTACAAAAATGTATAAAAAAAATAAAAATAAAAAATAAATAAATAAAAAAAAATTTTTTTCTAGGACGCTCGAGCCCGACGGGGAACAGAGGGGGGGACCGTTTTCCATATACCCCGTAGGGGAAGGGGCGGAGGAAACCCCCCGCGACAGCCAAATACCAAGAGCAGGTGATGGTCCGGAGACCCTTCCCCGGATGGGATAGGGGGGAAAAGTTCCTCCCCTGTCAGTTCCCCGCGTAGGCCGAGAGACCCCGACTCCTGACATCTTTGCGGTTTACTTGGGTATTCCTTTAGTCTAAAATAAATAAAAAATTTTTTTTAAAAGTTACGGATCGGTAAAACGTAACTGGTCCTATATATTTTTAATCATGTCCGTTACCACTGAATTCATTGTTGGTATCTATATAGTAGCAATATATTAAAAAAAAAAAAACAAAAAAAAATTCAAAACTGACCATTGTGTAAAAAAACAGAAAAGGTCCTAATATGTATATACTATAATATTATATATATATATATATATATATATAATATATATATATTATATATATATATATATATATATATATATATATATACTACTATATATATTTATATATATATATATATATATATATGTTATAAGTTTTATAACGTAACTGTTGGTTGAATCCAAATTATTTCGTTTTATTTGCAGTTCTTGACCAATTTTGTCAATTTTCAAATTTTTTGGTTTGTGGGGTTCAACCAAATTAATGCGAAGATGCGGATGGCTCCATTAAGAGTGAATATTAATCTTAAATTGATGCGAATCTCTCTCTCTCTCTCTCTTATCTCTCTCTCTCTCTCTCTCTCTCTCTCTCTCTCTCTCTCTCTCTCTCTCTCTCCTCTCTCTCATCTTCTCTCTCTCTCTCTCTTAATATATATATATATATATACTTATATATATATATATATATATAGTATTATAATATACTATATATATTATATATATAATATTATAATATTTATATATTATACTATATATAATATATTTAATATATAAAATATATATAATTTCTTGCCTCTTATTAATTACTATACAACATTCCAATACAGTGTTATTCAACGTAACGACAAAACATACGCATTAACATAGAAGAGCACCTATTGGAAAAGCATATTAAACCTTTCACACATACGAAATAACCTCCTTTCCCGATAACATAGGCCAATTCACGTACAACCCTGCTTATGAAGAATATTTTATCAATCAAAATGCTGTTCTGAGCTATTTTCATATCTTATTTATGATGGGGAAAACCCCACCACTTTCTTTCTATCTCGCTCATTTCTCACTCTATCTCTTCTGATCTTTACCAGTATTGATCTAAGGGATCTCACTTATCGGCCTATATCTCTGCCTTCTTGTTAGTGGACTGTTCGTCCAGCACCTCTGCTCATATACATCCAATATCGGCGTTCCAGTACTTAAGAATGGCTCTTAAAAAATTAGCATTCTTGCCTGTAGCGTATAAAGCTCTCACAAAATTGGCGTAGATTAACGATATTCTCTCTGTGTTATCCACGTTCCTTCTTCCCGAATTCACTTTCAAGATGCTTAAAAGATTTAACTTCTTCTAACTAATTCCAACTATTTGAACATTAAGTCTCTATCTCTCTCCTTATCGTCAGGAGCAAGGTTTTTTTTCCTTGTTCTCCTTCAAACCAACCTCTTGTGAATGCCAAAGCCACGTTCAGGTCTCTTCCTCTTTGAATCAAAAACCATTGCTATAAGAGCCCCAAATATACTACTCGTTTAATAGTTTTTGATTTCGAACACTTTTTCTTACCCCAGCTACAAATGTGCATGTACATGATATATTTAAAACATTGGGTGTTCAACCTTCTTCTATATTCCATGTTCTTGATTCATAAATAACCTTCCATTTCCTACTGCAAAATCGTTTCGGCCTAAATCCTATCCTAAGAGATCTTATAAATATATAATTATTAGATATGATATTATTTATTTATATATATATATATATATATTATATATTTATTATATTAATATATATACCTATATATACTATTATATATATTATATAATGTTCTTGTAAATATTTACCTATCTTTGCTATTTTTTTGAAGTTTTTTGCTTTCTTTGGCAAGTTAAGTACTTTTTGTACTTTTGTACTTTAAGATAAAAAAATTCCTGAAAGAAAAATACTTATTGCTTTCATTACAAATATCAATGGAAAATTTCAAATTATATAACCTTCTGATAAAATTAAAACTGTTAAAAAATTTTTTTGAAAATTTGTTATTATTATATATTATTATTATTATTTTATTATTATTATTCCATTATTATTATATATTATTTTTTATATTATTATTATTTATTATTGATTATTTTATTATTATTATTATGTTAAAACAACAATGAAGGTTTATCGTACTCAGGGATTAAATCAGATTTTTTTTAGTCTGACATACAATGTATGCGTTATACATGGAATGCATTACAACGTTGAATGCAGATTTATAGACAATCATAAATTGCATAAGGAGCAAGAAATCTAAACTAAGACAAAGAATTAATAAATTATGTCAAGTGACTTTAAGTGATCCCGAAAACCCATCCAATCAACCATACATAAATAATATATAATTGTTTTGAATTCCAATGTATAATGTGTTAATGTGATATTTCTGAAGTCTAAAGCCACTCAATAAAATTTGAAGAAGACAGAAACTGTCAGATAACACGTAAGAAATTAGAAAAAACAGACTAAAATCAAGTCGCCCGAAGAATTCACCCTCTCCAAGAAAAAAAACTGTCTACGTCAATGCAGTATTATAAAAGTCTGAATGCCGACTTTCCGAGAAGGTATCCGAATTTTAATACTTTATTTTAATTTTTCTTAAGAAATATTAGAGATTCTTAAATTATTTTTCTATTTGAATTCTAGTTTAATTAACAATTTAAGTAACGAGAAGTTGAAGTAAGGAAAAAAATTCCTAATTTATATATCGTCACTTGCAACTTTATTTTGTTTTTTTCTACACTTGCAAAAATGATTCTTGATATCAAATTAAAATGATTTGGTTTTTTAATTTCTTATTAGTATTTTTTTTTATATCTATGAAGATCTATTCTAGCTACCCGATAAAGAATTTTAATATGGCATTGAACTTCAAAGTTTAAATTACGTTATTATGTTTGAAAAAATTTGTGTTCGAGTATTAATAATATATCAATATATAATATATAATAATAATAATAATAATAATAATATAATATAATAAATAATAATAATAAATAATAATAATCAGGGGCATGTCATTTCCCTGTAGACTAATGTAGGAGTCAATTTTATTAATTTAGTTCATCGAACAAATGATTACAAAGAGGCAGGTTCACAGAAAAAAGTTTGAATTTTTTTTCATTATTATTAAGTTTATTACAGTATTTAGTTGTGATTTGATTTATGAAACAATGGAGTGAATAGTATACATAATATAAGTTGTTATGTAAGTTACGCTAGTAGTTGGTTGTTAATGATTTAAATAAATAATTAGGTTTTTTTTTTTAAATATTGTTAAAGGTGTTTGAGCTCTTTATTACCATAAGTTTTAATTTGACTTATAATAAAATGTTTCCGGATCACGCCAATCATATGATAAAACTCATACCATATTGACAGAATTATAATATAATAATTATGTTAATAATAATTAATAATAATAATATAATAAATAATATAATATTATATAGAGGCTTCGTTTTTGTTATGTTTTGGGAGAGTTTTATATAATGAAAGTTTAATTACTTTAAAAGAGAATAGGTATTCATTCATGTTGTGAGTAAAAAAATCGCTTTACTATGTTTTATTAATTTTTAAGTTTTCTTAATAAATTTATTTCAGTGAATTAAGTTTAAGGAATAAAATTCTCTGTCCTTTGTATATACATTATCCCCGAGTTGTTACACGAACCGCCGGGCCGCGCTCAGCCGAGCAATCTTGCCATAAAGGATAGCCACTGCTGCGAATAGTCTAGTATTTCCAAGTTTTAACTCAGGTAAATTCTTTGAAATAATTTACTAAAGTTAAATTTTAAAACAGTAAATATTGATATATCTCAAATCAGATTATAGAATATTTCTTACAAACGTTTACCGATAGTATTATTATATTATATATATTATATATTATATATTATATATTATATATTATATATTATTATATATATATATAAAAATTATTATATATATAATTATATAAAAACATAAAAAAAGATGATTACATTTTCGTATAAAAAAATATTGTTTTTCAAATGTATAATGCTTTGTCTTGTGTTATATAATTATAGATTACTATTAATTTTTTTTACTAGAAATGTAAAAAATTTAAAACTAATTGTAATATTTAGCTGAAATATATGAGCAGAGATAAACGTACCAAAAACGAACTGAACAATAATGATAATATTATAATAATAATAAATAATTATAATAATTAAAATCGTGCATTAATGATATAATAACTATCATTTTAATAATAGTATGAATTATAGGTGATATTCCGTTTGATCATTCAGTATAGTATTTGGTTACAATGGGTTTGGACGATTTTATCGATTCTATGTTTTCCAAGTGATTTTCCGGGATTTTCCCCGATAATTAAAAAAAATTGAATTTTTTTTTTTTTTTTTTTTTTTTTTTGCAATTTTTTTTGGGGAAATTTCTGTTATTATGCCTAACCTTCCTTTCACCTCTTACTTTCTTCCTTCAAACTTTTAAGATTAGTTATCAAGAAGCTGTGCTAGTTATTAATAGGTCAGAAAGCTCTATCCTGCTGGCTCTCTCTCCATGAATCGCTATATATTATTCTCTCTCCATAGATAGATAGTCTGATTATGCTCATATGATTATAGTAGAAATCGACAAATTCTTATAACATTTTAAATATGCTAGAATATGAGATATGAAAGCATCGGCAACCCCTCGCTTCAACGATATAGATAGGTAGTACGTCTGTGTGTGTGTGTGGACGGCAGCGCCCTCACTCGTCTTCATGCGTATCCTCTTCCGGCTCTCCTCTCTATCTCGTGATATTCTGTGGTGGATGCGTCTCTCATTACTAGAATTTCTTATTCGTTGGTGGTGCTCTCTAATATAGTTCTCTATGTGTTGATGTACATACGTCGCTCTCTAGGTGGGATGCGTAGTATAATTATATATCTGACTCCTGTATCTGATCTGTAATTTTCGAGTTGCGGTGCATCCCTACTTTTCAGTATATTGGAAATATCTATTAATTACTGAAAGACAAAAGTATATATATATATATATATATGAGACTCTCACCGATAGCAAAAGACGGCATCACACCCGATCTAACTACTTACTTTACATTTATTCTATCAATCTACTATTTCACTATATAGCTACCTATTAATTAACTATGTCTTACTTCCTACTTTAGAAACATCACACCATTTCCTTTTCTCTATAAATATTACTAACATTGTATTGGACCTTTACCTTTCATATTTGCCCCAGATTTGTTTTCAGTATCATCTATTATATAGATTTTTACATCAATTACCAAATAACCTAGATTATTATAACTATATGGCATTAATGACGCTTTTTATACTTAACTTTAACCTATTATAATATTGTACAACTAATTCGTGGTTCTATACAATTAATCTTTTTCTCCTAACTCTGACCGTTATATTCAATTAACACTAACCTTTACACATCTTACAGTTACGACTTGCGGACACGTTCTGCTAGCCATGTGCGCATTTAAGCTCTTTGATGCCCACGGTATAACTGATGAGATCGATCTCTACATTTTATGCTATACATCACAGATATATTGGTATAAGTCTACCTACAAAATATAATTATCTTATGGGTGAGGTGAATACGTAGAAAGGTCCGAATATGATTATGCTCAATATATTCTGAATTAACCTTGTTAAGGTAGTGACGAACAATTTTCCGTGTTTATCAATGTAGATCCAAAATAATATTGATAATTAACATGTTACTATAAATTACATAAGTGTGGTTTTAGAACTTAATAGAGTGAATCTTAGCCCGTTATAATTTTCTGATAAGATAGTATATATATAGTCATAATTGGGTGATACTATTGGTAAACAATAGTTTGTTTATAGTTCAGTAGAAGCGCCTCCAGATTTGTAGAGAAACAATATAATTCAAGTTCTATTTGAATTTAATCTGACATAACTAGATTATCTCGGTTTTACTTCGATTAAGTTGCTAAATGTGGAATCTATATTATCATAGGTTACTATATAAATATAATTTTATCAGATTCTCGACCCACTTAAAGTTGGAGTGCATCTAATTACAGATTTTATTTTGTAAAATATAATAGGCAATTACAATAGTGATTATGTTGGGCACTCGCATAATCTAAACGTTTTAGTTTTCACGATAAATAATGGCAAATTATATAAATCAAAAACCTAAGTATTAATATACATCCTATACGCTGGTTATACACTACAGCAATGGCGTTCAATTATTAGTATATATATGGAATTATGAATTATATTATTTATTAATTTAATAGTTATAATAATTGTGCGAATAACGTTATCTGTATATATAACTATCGAAATAATATATGATATAAATAAGTAAACACTCTTTAAAAGTAATAACATATTACACTCGCTCCACTCTAACTTCTCCAAACTACCTCTTTGTACTCGACTGGCGAAGCGCTGATTACTCATACAATAGTGCAGCGTGGAAACAAATGAAGGAATGTAATGTAGGAATGTGACTAATGGACAGCAGAAGTGTGCAGTACAGGGGGTAGTCTCCATGGGCACATTACCGCCCCTTCTATAACCGTCATTAGTCGCGAACTCGTCTTGTCACGCCTGCCCACGCACGAAAAACAATCTCTACCTCTCAGTAGCATGTCACGTGAGAACCACTCCTCTCGCCGTGATATTCTCGCACACTCTTCACATTATCTTCAGATGCATAGTTGAGCTATTAGTATACAAGTGATGGGGATGAATTAATATTCCTTAATTGGACATCAGATTGGAATGATCCACATAATACCATACCATCCATCTAATCAATAAACTCAATAATAATAACCTAACTCCAGCTAAATTTCTAATTTAATCATATCTAATGTCTACAATTTGTTACTCGCTCTCTTTTCGCTTCATAGCTAATCTTTTGTCTCTCATTAATATTCTTTCTTAGTATGTTGCCTGTTTACTCTAGCTCAATATACTTATCTTTTTTGGCTCGCATCTCCGACTCATCTCGTTGCGCGGCTTCTCCCTTCAAAACATGTGCTCGGCTCGGCCTCCCAACCGACACTAACGGGTCATACCGCAATTTTATTAAATCACTCGTCTTGATCATATATCGGACTCTACTGCAATTCCAAGTCTTCTCTCGCAAAATGACAATACACATTTTACTCAGTAAATAACTATTAGTAATATTCTCTATATTTTTCAGGTCTCTATTTCCTCTCACACCAACAAAACTCCATTTTATACATTATTTCTCTTCGATTTCTCTCGTACCATTCTCGCGATTTTCTGTCTTCCAACTATAAAACTCTATACGCCCGCGTCTGCGCTTGTCCATCTCTAAACACACAATACATTTACGCGATTGTTTACAATTCGATATACATTTTATTCATGAAATGCATTATTTATCTCTCAAGTTGAATGACTATAACTTTTAAGTGACTACTCTCTCTCATATTTTTCATGCTGACATTTTCGTCCTCTACTTGAATAATTACTTAATTAAGTAAAAATATGTGATCTGTCTATCTTTTCTTGGACTCGTTACGTAGGTGCAGACGAGTATTCTCAATTGATTTATTAGAATAAACGAGTAGATACGGAGACATCTTAGAAGGCAGAGATTAAGGAAGATATATTTGTATTAGTAATGCTTTGAGTGTGAACCTAATATATAATAGGAAAATTAAATTATAGTATAAATGGTTTATGTATGATTTATAGTATAGTTATACGGTGATGTTATCATGATTAGATGTTAATACGCTGATAATGTTGCTTTAAACTTTTTAAAATTATTAAGTAGATTATTATATATATTATCTATTATCCAAAAAAAAAATATTATATTGTTAGTTTTAGTTTTATTTTCTAGTAAATACATATACTTACATAATATAATAGGCTGTTGAAGTGCTCTACTCTATAGAATTTGTTACGTATGGTCTATATTGAGTATATGGGTATGTTCATGTTATTAGAAATTAGTTTTAGGTCCGTCAGTGGTGTTAATTGTATTGTGAGTATATAAGTTTAATTACTACACATAGTTTTGATAGATATATTCAGAATTTTAGACATTAACGAGATATAAAATAGAGTGCTCAGTATGTAGCCTCGCAGAACGTTGTGATACATATTACATAAATAATAGTGTGTAGGAGATTTTGGTTTCTATGATTCATTTACTTCATTTGGCGTCATTATATCCGTTTATGTAAACTCATAGTTCTTGCCGCTATGTATCGATAATTTTCATTACATAATGATACTCATATTAATTATAAAAATTGTATACAATTATTTTACCGCAATCAGACTTGAAAATAAAATAGGATTTTAGTCTTTTAATTTTATTATAATTTAACTTGTTATTCGTTATTTTATTTCTTAAACTTTTTATATATTTTGTTCCTTAATATTTATTATTTATCGTTGCGATCCAGTTGATATCCTTTATCAATGTCTTATTATTGCTTCCTTAAAAATTTTCATTCATCTTCTATCTCATTTTTCTTTAGTCAATAAATATTTTATTTTATAAGTTATTTATAAATGTATGGGAAACTACTATTCTATTAATGATGCTAAATATTATTATTATATATATATACTTATTTCCTGCTGCCTTAAGATTCACTTTGTCGTGAACCTCGGTGAAAGACATTGTTTGAATAGAATTAAGTCTATTAAGATTATATTCAAAACCAATATTAGTTAAACGAACATCAGCTTCGTTTCGTAATTGTTTAGAAGAGATGATTGCAGCGGTATCAATAACACATTAAGTAGAGATAAATGAATCCAAAGGAAATATTTGAAAGTAAACCTTAGGTAAGGTTTTCGCACTATTTGTTGTAAATTCCAGATAGGAGTATCTAGGGCTGTTGAAGTTTGCGGAGTTGATGCCTTCATATCATTAATATAGTATGGTTAGAAGTTGCAGTCAGTATATCTGCTGTATACTTAATAATAGCCTAATCGAAATGCAGATTGTGATTCTCCGAAAGATATAAAGAAATCGATTAATAAAGGAAAGATTAACGTAAGGATATATATAAAGCGTCTTTGAAATAGAATAAAGTAAGAAATGATAAGTGGGTGATAAATGAGGGTACTAATTTTTACTATCGTTAATGTATTGGTATATCAGGTTAGATAATTTTTTATTTATTTTCTTAAGTTGCGCTTGTGTATCTGATTGACAAAATTGGTGATTTACACTGTGCAGTCCTTTTTTCAATAGAAATCACGCAGCACCAGTAGTTTCTATCTGTGTCTGTTATCGATTGTTCTTCGAATTTGAGCGAGGTTATTTTTCATTAATAGTTGTGTATCGCTTCGATATGTGTGGATATTTGTATTTTGTGTCAGCACACACAATGTGGACGAGCTCAACCAGATATTGGTATTCTCCCACTTATCACGCTTACAGAGATATCTACCCGCTTGTAAATATGCCCAATACGAGGATATGTTAAGTAAGAGTCAGGAGATTCTCGGTGACGAGATAGTATAGTGAAAAGTGATTCGTAAATGTTCAAATTAATAGTCTTTCTAAACCGTCATAAAATCTCTCTCAATAATGTGAATGATAATATCTTCGTGGGGATAGGAGAGGTAGTGGTTATGGAGCGGAAGGGGCGCGGAGTTAATATAAGGTAAAGGCTAAATGGCAGTTTCTACTAGTGGTTAATAAATTAGTTCCCCTCTTATTTTGTAATTCAATCTCAGATTGTTTAAAAACCAAAGGTTAATGACCTAGATATGTGAGTTATTGATAATTAAAATAATTGTTTTTAAACTTTCAAATATATATTTGAGTAATTTATTTTATATATAATATCTATTCCTTCTATTCTCTTTATTGCTAAAGAGTGATTTATAGTTTAATATTTGGTATAGTATATAGATTAAGTAATATTGTCCAGTAATTTATAGTCTATAATAATGTATTTTATTGTATGTGAGTGTGTGATAAATAAAATTAGACCTATTATTATCTACCTAATATTATGTGTTAAAATTTAAAAACATGATAAACATACTTCGGCGAAATTATTTGATATTTTGATGTATATAAATATATCATGTGTTACCTAATAGTCTGTTTCATATAGAATGTCTATTACCTCTCTCCGCCCATTCTTTACTAATAAATCGCATTTTTAATTAACCATAGGTGTTTGATGATAGTAGCATGTCGTAAAACAGACTAATTATTTAGTTCAATAGCCATATTTATGTATAATACACTATTATTTTAATTTAATTAATTATATATTAATTATTATTAATTATGTTAATTATATTATATTATTATATTATTATTATATAATTATTATTTATTATTAATATATTTATTATTTTAATTATTATTATTATTAATGAGTAGATTTCGTGGTAAAAGATGATAGACCATTATATCTACTTAATTATTGTTATTTGTATTAGTAAATCAAATTTAATAAATAATTTCTCAAAATATATTACAGAATATTTTTCAATAATAATAAATATTAGTATAAATATTAAATTTTATTATAATAAACTCTTAAAAACGTCTTGCGCCTAATTTGGTAAATTTGGTTTAATGGAAATATATAGTTTAATATATGGAAGTAAGGACTTTTAGTGTTAGTTCAAGGATTGGAGGAGTTTTATATAGAAAAAATAATTTATTAATCGGCAATTATCACCAGTTATGTCGTGGTTTTGCTATAGACTCTATTGCCCAATGAGACATAAGATTCGTGTTAGTCGCAGGTAGATGTCGATGGGTATAGCCACAGCTCTCTCTACAAGTATATATTATGACATTTAGAGAGTGTGTAATTATTTACGTTATAATATGATGTCGGTTTGTATTCGTGAGAGTGATTTATTGAGTATATATGCATATTTATTTAAATTCGGATTATTTTTGGTGGCTTGTTAATTTTTTTCTCTTCACAGATATAGAATTAAGTCGATTTGTGATTCTAGATTTTGAGAACAAGAAATGTTTTCTGTATTGGTGAAGATGAAACTCAAGGTTTTGCTAGTAATTTAGGAGTAGGCTCAGCGTTTATATCTGGATCATAAATACGTGCAGTCAGTTACTAGTTGGAAACATAATACTAAATGAGTAGGAGTAAGAATATTAATGCAATAAAAACGAAATGTGATAAAAATATTATAAAATATTTATCAGATTCATATATAATGAAGATTAATAAACAAATAGGCCTTTCTAGTATTATGAGCAATATTTATATAATCAGTGTAAAAGTCTTATTAATTTGACATATGGTAACGGTCATTAGTCGAATACTATTTGACAGAGTTGATATGCGTAGAAGGGTCATAGATAGGCTTTTTCTTAGCATTTTAAGATGTCTCATATCTACATACAGTTATGCTATCACTCGATCTATGCTGAAGCGGTTCTCTCATGCTCTCTCTCGTTGTTAATCGTACTCTCTTTACAATACTGGCTCTGCTTCTCTCATATTGCTTTCTCTTTTTGCTGATTGTGTTTATGCTTTCTGTGACTTTTCTATTATGCTTCTGTGCGTGCTGAGTCAGGTGTCTCTGCTTCTTCTATGTCTCCCCTTGCGTTTCATATTCCTTTGGTTTTCTGCGTAAGCAGTGCGTATCTCTTCTTCGATACAGAATCTTCCTGCACTGACGTGGTGCTCTATGCATGAGGTCAGTGCAATTGTGCTTCTCTAGTTCGCACCTGAGTACGTTTGAATTATTGTGTGAAGACTCGCGAATAGAATAGAGTTGTATGTCTCGTCATATACACTAATTTATATTATATTGATTCGTTAATATATGAAATGATAATTTTTGGTTCTGTGTGTGTAGATGAAGATCTTGTGAATTAGAGAAGTGTTTTGAGAGGATTTGGTTAGAGAAGTATATTTTAGTAGGGTAATTTGTTAATTATATAGGTGTGGTTTAGTATATTGGAATAAACGTAGATAGAGGTAATTTATCTGATTTGTATGTGTGAGTTGTGATGTAAATGTCTTACTCTGTGTTTGAATTAATGTTATTTAGTGCAAAGAATTCGTGGTGAAAGTCCAAGCTTGTCGGGAGTTGTAAAGTCATTGTTGTGCATGAGGGTTTTACTAAATCTATTGGATCGGTCGGTGCGGTAGGGTATTTGCTGTCGTTCATGTACAGAATGGGAGATAGAGCGGAACCGGATGATGAGAGGGCGATAGATTGTCGGGAAACTATGTTCGTAGTTTAATGCAGGAAGGTGTTAGACTGGAATAGTTTATCTCATTTTGTAACATATCTTTTGTGATCTTCGATTAAAATGATAAAGCTGGACCTCAGACGTCTTTCTTGAAGTGATGTGCGCTTAGAGTCTTATACTTTATATATTAGGTAGGGTATGTTGTTACCTGTGTTATAATGTATAGTGTGTTAATATATATAGATTAAGAGATAATGTGTCATGGTTAAAATATAAGATGTTATTAGATCTAAATAGTTTCTCATAATTATAGCATATCTAGTTATATAAGTGGACTCAAATTTCATTAGGCATGCTAGTGTGTGAGAAGAATTAATGAAATAGAAGATTTTAAATCTTATATTAGGTAAAAGATTGTATGTGTGGGACCGGAAAGCGATTAAATAATAATAATAATATCCAATATTGAAATGTATGTTATGAGATTGGTTTTATATATGTAGTGGAAATGGTAATGTATTGATAGTTACTTGGTATTTTAAGCCGGGTATATTCATTATTAAGAATGTGAGGAAGAGTTGTGTTGTGGGAATCGACACTGTCTGGGTGATATCTCGAAGGAGAACAGTGTGGTTGGTGTTCTTGGATAAGACGTACTGTGGTTCTGTGTAGAGTGTATTTTATATATTGTGTTTTGGTACGAGAGTAAAAACCCGTGTTTGTACAATAATGCCGGGTTTTTTTATGAAATTTGCACAGTTATGATTTTTTAGGCAGATGGGGCAATGGGAGCTGATGTGGAAAGAGTGTGCATGGAAAAATAATAAGTGGACCACACGCTTATGATCATTGTACGATCCTTGCACTCCGTGATAGGCGTTTACTCTTTCGTCTGTTCTCTTTTTTAAACTAAAGATTTAAACCGCAGAAGGCTACTGACTTGAGAGACGTTCCTAGGGGTGATGCTGAGTCTCTTCTTGTCTTGCTGTGACGAGGATTGGATTCCATACGAGTATATTTGTTGGATTCTATTTCTTCCTTAGATCTTCCCTTTTTGCGGAGGTTTCTCCGCCTGGATAGTCCCAGCGGCTCCTTTTACTCAGCGATAATTGTGGGAGAGGTGTGGATATAGAGGAGATAATCCTCGCCAATTTCACCCTACTGGATATAGTATGGAAATTCGATTCATTTACACATAATTTTTCCCGTCATTCTTTCGAAGTGCCACTAATTTTTTAGATTTTGTAAGCAGAGCATAATACATGTAAGAATTGGTTTTCTGTAGTGTTCGTACTTTATCGAGAACTTTATTAATTTATATTTGATAAATAAATATTAGTTATTATTATTTTTTATTTTTTAATTTTCATAATAAGTAGAATCTTATATGCTTATTTTACCTTTTTAATGTACAATATGAGTTTTTTATATGTATTTATGATGTTAAATTCTAAATAACTTCTTCTGAAATACCACTGTGTTAAAGTATTTATATTTTGATATAAATGTGTAATTTTATAATTAATATTCTTATATTTTAAAGACTCTTTCTCGAATCTTTTATCGATGTCACTTACACAGAGCTATGAAAAATTTCAGAATGGTGTTTAGTGTATTAATGTAATAAAGCATAATATCATGGAAAGTTTGCTAAAGAAATGGTATAGGAAAAAGCTTAATATAAGATAAAGCAAAAAAAAAATATAGTAAAGGTGAGAGAAAGATAGATAAGGCATAGAGAGAAAGACAGAGGTAATATAAAGTAAGATAGATAGTGAGGTATAGCTATGTAGAATATTTAATGAGGACTATAATAGTAAAATATATTGAGATCGTGCGAAAAGTTATTTAAAGGTAGATAGTAATCTGCAGATCTCCAGTACTTATATGATAATAATGAAATAGGGATTGGTAATGCTTTATTGGTAATGAATAAAAATGAACTTCAAGAAAATATCAAGTTCAAGAAACTATACTGAATAATTTAAAGAAATCTTCAAGCAAATTAAGCAATTCTCCAAGCAAAATAAAAAAAAGGTTCTCTGTGTAAAGAAGACATCTATATACAGAACAATTTAAACGCCAGTATAGAGTAAATTTTGACACCAATTGAAAGAATTCTAAAGGATTTGAGGAAATTAATTTTGTTTGTGAGAGAGTTTTTAGAGAGGAAAACTGAACGAAAAGGTTTATGAATGAAATCTGATTGTATGCGCTGGATCTTAACTCAGGTTTTTAGTAAGTTGAGCGAGAAGGTTCAACTCGCGCAATAGAGAATATTTGAGTTAATTTAAGAACGCGGCTAATAATGCTAGTATAAAAAGACTGAAGAAAGGCGACATGTAAAACTAAGTTGAGATTCAATCGTATTCTTAGAAGCGGGGAGCTCGAATGATTAAGTAGATTTTGTATTGGCTATATTCTGATAAGGTTGTTTTGTTAATAATGATGCGATATATGGTAGGGATTCCGAAATTAAATAATAAAGTTCAGGGATTTGGAGGACTGAGAGCTCTGAAATGTTATCATACTTGAGTTAAGAAGTGTAAAAGAGGATAGATCAACGGGAACTGTAGATTGGATGTTGGATGTTTTAGAAATTCTTAGAAGGTCTTGGCTATAATACGAAATATAAGTTTGGGCGCTCGTTGTAGGGAAGGCTATATGTTCTTCGCATTATCTTTGACTCGTTTCATGTTGAGTACGATAAATAGAGCGACGATGACGCTCTATAAGTCGTCTTGCCGGTGTTAAGTCTTTTAGATAGTGTCCGCAAAAAATGCTCTAGGTGTGTAGCGAATTTTTTAGTTATAGTATAGTAGTAGGATGTGATTAGATCAAGTCTTTACATTATGAATAAACTAATTAGTAGGAGTAAGGATAGAATAAATATACTATAATTAGGTTTTATGGTATTTTACAACAGGCGTATATGATAGAGTTAATAGGAGATAGCTTTATATATATATATGGGCACGGTAACGAAAAATGTTATTTATTAGTGGTATAGGCTTCTGTAATGGAATCAAAAGTATGTACATTATGTCGACACTTGTAAGCGTTATATATATATATTATATATATATATATATAAATTAGTATATATAGGTATATAATATTTATATAGTATATATACTAATTATATATAATATATATATGTATTGTTAAAGAATATTATAATTGGTGATATCAATCTGAATTATGATTTAGCGTTAGTTAAGGATTAATTAGATCAGGATATTGAGACAGGTATTAATTAGTTATATGATCTTACCGTGGTTATATTCAATTGTGTATGATAATGGTGGGGTTAATGAAAGTAATTCTCGACGGTTGGTGATGCTCAGGAAATGGTGTTATATACTATTGTTATAGAATATGATATTGTAGAGAAATGTGAGTAGGTGATGGTGCAGGCATGCGCTAGACAGATCAGGCATGTCACCTTCAGTGGTAATAGCGTATAAAGTGTCATATCTATGTGATAGTGTGGCTCAGATAAACGTTCTTGTTGGATTTGTGCAGGAGACAGTAATTTTCGTGTGGAGAAGATTGTGAAGCTGCTGAAAAAAGTATATGTACAATTGATGTGTTTCTGAAAGAACGTAAGTAGATCAAGTAGTATAATGTGTTATTAATAATTCGCTCTCGTATAGAATTATTTAGAGGTCAACTCTTGTCGACCTCCACTCACGTTCGTGAAAGATCTAGTTTAGATATTGACCTTGTAGAGCAGATGTGCGAGAGTGTGTCCTCGCAGTTAAATATTTAGGGATATGTGTTAGAGTTAGCATCGAGAACTAGTAACACGTGTTTATATGATGCGAGTTTGGATAGAAATGTATGGTAATAGTTTTTGTGTGAATATGGCCGTTGATAATTAGATGGATGTTGCGGGTCCGAATGTAGAATCGACATATGGCGTGGGATGTAAAGGGACCTCGCTCCGTGATCGTTATGCGCGTCCTCATCGAGGCGGCATGTTGTTAACGGCTGATGAAGCTCTCATCGATCTTCGCGTTAAGTCGAGCTTCTGCGCTCTCGGTGAATAATAGTTATACGAGTGTAAAGTCTCAATAGCTGTCTGTGCTTCTAGGTGTGTATCAATATAGGGACATAATGATATTCGGTATGAAAAGTATATGTTAACATACTCTTGATGGAGCGCGATGTCATTGGAGATTAAAACATATTAGAGAGGTCGTTGGAGTCGTGCATGAAGGGATGTTCCATAGAGCTAAAAAATGCTAGTTGATGTTGAGATGGTTCAAACATGTTATTGTAAGTTTTAAGACAGATATTATTGATATATATTCGTAAATTGCTCTAGTGCGATTTATGTTATTAATGTTGAGTTTTTAGTAGATGTGTTGGGGAACGAACGGCTGGGAGACGAAGAGAAGTGGATGGGCGTGAAAGTGAAACGCTCGATCCTATAGATAACTGTATAGCTAGAGAACATGTAGTGTGATAAATTGTGATAGTTTGGACTTTTCGGTGTAGCATGATTTATAAGTGTGTTGTTAGGTGTACGTATGCCGTAATAGCATGTAGTAATCTGGTGATGTTCTTTGACCATAATCGGGGTGCATGAGTTGTGGTCCACCTGGGCCAGGGGTATGACCTCCTTACTTGACGATATATACTAAATTAAAGTGGAGGGATCGTCGCTATACTATGATGGATATCTCCTACATGATGCTACTAGGGTGGATTTTTCTGTGTGTGATACTCAATTACTCAATATTAATTAATTTGATGTTAACAAAGGTATAAATAGGCGGTAAGGCTGGGCTTTTCAGTTTCTCTGACGTGTTGTTACTGTTTTACTCCTCACTTGCTCTTTTTCATTTTCTACGATTAGCTTATATATATGTACAGTAACCCTTATACTTACCTATCTTGTGGCTCAAAAGAGTCATAAATGAGTGTAAGTAAAGAAAAGATTATATTATATATATATATAGTATATATAATATATTAATATATTTAATATAATCATGGTAAGAGGGGATGAATGAAATTCTTCATGTTATATATTCCTGAATAATGTGTCTACGTAACATTGCGTGATTATAAAAGTGATTAGTACTTTTGTAATTGTGTATACTAGTATCTGCTTAATATCGGGCATTAGATACTATACTCACTAATCTCTTAAAGAATTGCTGATGCATCCTATTAATTTCAGATACTATGCATTGTATGTACGCCTCAACCTCCTAGTCTATTGGGAGATAAGGAGAGATGTAGAATATAATATATTAATAATATATACGGTTATATATTATATATATACTATATATATATATTATTTAATTTTAATAATATATATATATAGATATATATTATTATATTATATATTTATATTAATATAATATATTATATATAATATATTATATTATATTATAGTTCCGAGAGATTGGATAGGAATAGTATGCAGTGATAATATTAACTTGATATAAGGGTTAAGGGGGTACAGATGGAACTGTTCATAAGGTAATTACACTAGTAAGCGCGAATTAGTTATTAATTTATTGAGTTTCAGTGTAAGGGAAAGATATTTGTGTCTGTATTTTGGTGAAAGATTACTGTTACTCTAAAGGTGTCTTAACTGAATGAGACTGTAATTGATGAGAACTAAGGTTTGCAGTGTGTGTATAGTAAATATTATAGTGACCGGGATGGGTGGAGTCAAAGATTTTTATCATTTGATAGACAAATGATAATTGTAAGTATGAAAAGGAAGATAGAGAAGATAATTGATTTTAGGTTTTAATAGGAATTATTTGTTTAAAATACGTGACGTATATATCAAGTGGAGATAATTAGAGTAAAGCCTCTTTAGGCAGGTGAGTATGTATATTTAGGTGAAATAGGTGGTGGTAAGGACTTTCTAGTGAGAATGGTGAAATCTAAGGAAATACGTATGATCATAGTGAACGTGTATATATATATGTAGAATAAATTCAACAAAGTAAGTCAATAATTACTGAAAAGTATTTAGTTTCTAATAATTAATTAGTCGTAGTGATATATATACTTTAAGGAGAGCTACAGATAGAGATTTACATATATACTCTATATTATACTATATATATATATACTGTGTTATTATTCTTCGATAAATTTAATATTATGTATATAAAATGGAATTATGGAAATAATTAGATATGATGTAGTAGGCAGATAGTGAGGTAAGTTGTATTTAAGTAACTGATACTAAG
>JABUQX010024864.1:5000-18834 GCA_015478945.1 Trachelipus rathkii | reverse complement strand
AAATCCTTGGAAATAATATGCATACTTATATGAATTTTATGAAAAAAATTTGATGCTTAAATGACTTATTTAGTAAACTTTAATGCGAAATGTATGGCAATCATATACAATCAAAATGTAGTTTTTAAATGAATCTGAGAATTAAAACTTTTCTTAAACGTCCTAATATATGAGCTCACACCAAATACGAAGCGATATTTAAATACGATAGGAAAACATAAGAAAATGTTAGTATAACTGAAGGAAGATATATATATATATATATATATAATATATAATAAATATATATATTCTATACATAATTATATATTATATATAATATATATATATATATTATATATTTATATATATATATATAATATATATATAATAAAAAATCATTAATGCCTTTAATAATATTGCTTCGTGAAATCCTAGAAATTTATTGAGGAAGTATAGCAGCCAATATTTCGACCAAACTTGGTCCCCGTTCACTGTAATAATAACTAATTAATATAATAAAAATACATTGCAAAATAAATTTAAAATTATTCCAAAAGTTTAGTTTTAAGTTTTTTGAGAAAAAGGTGAGGAGTCAAGCGAGATGTTGTTAATGAGGATCTATTTGGGACATTTCTTGTTATTAATATAAGTAAACCATAACCTCCTTGATTACACCTAAAAATTAACACCCTACTTAGATGATAACAACCTATTCCACTCTTTAACCAAAACCCATTAAAAGTCTCAAAATCATTTTTAAACAATAAAACTTAAACAAATTTTTGGTCATAATTTCTTAATTTAATGGAACTTAAATCCACTCTCCCTAAATTTACTCTCTCAGTTCTACGGCATACCAAACACATAAAAAAATATACCTCTTAGACCGATCATTTTCCAACATTGACTCAACTACTTACAATTTATCCAAATGGCTAGCTAATTCTTTAAAACCTACTAAATAGGCACATACTCTCCCTCTTCCCTATTCACAAAACACTGAAGATTTTCATTTCTTGAAAACTAAAACACATCCAATAATTAACACCATTACTCACAAACTCCTTAGTTTCGAGTAGTCTTCACTCTTCACTCCTGTACCTGTTCCTCTTAAAATCACTCACATAGAACGTTTTATTAATGAATAACAACGCTCATTCTTTTCAAAACCTTTCTCTCCTATGATAAACAACTTATATCTTTTACCCTTCGAACAAATTACTTCAGTTTTAAACAAATCTTTTCAACACAAACCATTGGGTCTAAGTATGGATCTCCACCTTTCCCTTATCCTTGCACACATCTTACATGGAACTTTTAGAAATCTATTCACATTCTTCTCCCCATCCGTCCTCTTTAAGCAACTCTTTTTTGGGTACAGATAGGTTGGTATGATATACTCGTACGGATATAGCTTCAAATCACCTTAACCCTTATTGATATCCTCACTTTTCATTTATATACTTCATCCTAATATTACTGTTACGTTATAGAACTGTACTTAACGAACCTTACCCTGTTTTAGTACACGTGCTCTTTAGATTGTTGTCCGCATCACCATAAGGCTGCATTTGTTGACGAGTGAGTTTCGAAGTCTTAGAATACGCCATTCCAACCGCTTGTCCTATTAGTTCACTGTGGGTCTGGGTCGCGGCAGTTCCTTAACACTAAAAATTTGACCTTTTATCTCTTATTCCTGTAGAGCTTTTAGGGATCTTTCTCCATTAACTCCTAGAATTGAATTTTAATTTGTCTTTTCTACTTTTCGGTAAGTACTTCATATCCTCAATCACTATTTATCCTAACGCTCTTCTCGTTTAAGACGTATTATATAAACTTCTATTAATTCAATTTCCTCCTTGTAACTAAATTAACACATATTCCTACCTCCCTTTACCTTCTCTATTACACACTTGTTGCAAAAAATCCCTCAGCAAACACTATCCCAACACCTCCTCTTCAAACTTCTCCTTTCAAAAAAAAGTTAAACCTCAAATCTCATACCAAACACCTTCACTCTCATGTGTTTTAAACGAATAACCTTAGTGCCCATGTAATTAGTATACTTTGGCGGAAACACATGCTCATCCCCCAATCACCAAACAAAAATATTACCTACTTCGAGAACAATCCAACTATCGCCTCACTTACACAGATTCTAACCCACAAACCACATTACATAAGAAACACATGACCGTTCCATCATCAGACATTGAAAACCTTCCCCTGTATAGATTCACCCGATAATTTTGCAATAACAATTCCACTTAATTAAATATACAGAAGAACAATCCTGATGATTCCCAAATAGATCCCATCATTAAAAACATTCTTAAGCTCCTCACCTTTTTTCAAAAAATTAAAACCTAACTTTTTGGTAAAATAATTTTTAAATTTATTTAATGTATTTTATTATAACTTATTGTTAATTAGCAGTGCTGAAGCAGGACCAAGTTTGTCTCTGATATTCTGCTATATTCCTCAAGACAATTTTTAGATTTCACAAGCCCATATTTTATTAAGGCGGTTACTATTTATCATAACTGTGACGTCTCAAGTCTTTATAAAGTGTATACTTACTATATATATATATATATATAATATTTATATTATAATATTATATGTTATATATAGTATATAATATATTCTTAAATATAGTATATATATAGTTAGTAATTATATATCATTACATTTTGGTTTCGAGTCCCTCACCAAATCTATCTTTAATCAATAAAGATCGATTCTTAATTTCAAATACACATTGTCTATTAAACAATCTTAAAACTGTACACAATTTCACTTAATCTACTTAATGTTTAAACATTAACATTCGCAACTTAATGCAAACATTAGGATTACCAAATCTCGTTGAAATTTTCAGTCTTCTTTATCGTATGTGGAAGCCAGTTACAAATTCTCATCATCAATTGAATGCAATGTGCTAAATTAACACATAAATAACACATAAAATGAAGTACAATATGAAATAACATGTACAGAATCCTTTCAGCATTTAGTGATCTAAATCTTATCAAAATAAGATTAAATTTACCAAATATTTAATTTTTGGCTCTTTTTATATATACAATTCATGTTTTAAATAATTATTATCGATATAAAAACCCAATTATTTAGAATGCGTTGCGGATCTCAATGGACCTCCCGACAGCTTAAGTTTAAATTGATTTTCTTTCATTTTACAGTTTTTGTTAATGAAGATAACAAGCAAACTCTTGGCAGAATTTATATTTAGATAATGGTCAGCTATAAATTTTTTTTTTTTATATTATAGAAGTATTTGAAGGCTGCTAATTAATAATTGATGTAGCGAGCAACAACAAATCATCAGCATACATAATAATATTAGACATACGAAATCAAAATCTAGTTCCTATTTTACATTTAACAATATTCTTAATTATTTCGTCAACATTTATATACAGAACAAAGGTGAGGATAATATCCCTCCCTGTCTTACGCTGTTTTTTACTTGCAAAGAACTTGGAAACTATTATTTTATTTGCATTTATATATTAATTTTTATAAACACTCATTTTAAGATTCAAAATACTGTAAGCAATATTCAATTTATTTAAGTTTCTAAACAATATTCGTGATCGATATATATATTATATATATATATATACATGTATATATTATTATATTATCACCTATATATATTATATATATATACTATATATAATATCATATTATATCTATTATATAATATAACTATATAATATATTATGATATTATATCTCTATATGATATTATATACTCTATATACTATAGTAATATATTATATATTATATATCATATATACATATAGTATTATAATATATTATATATATATCTATAGTATACTATATAATATAATATATATCTATATTAGAAAACGTCAAAACAAAAAAAAAAAAAAAAAAAGAAACATAACAAAAAAACTTGATCCTTTATTCATATAACTCGCAATAGTTTCCTTCAGATAAAACGCTCGTAATTGTAGAATAATTATTTTCTAAGTCGCTTCTTGCCTATCATCAAGCATGTTACAAAGCTCCTCTAGTCCACTACTCCATAACTTTTTTATCACGTACCCTTAACGGTGTTAAATGAATTATAGGCTGTACCAATACAGCCTATAGTATTCCTTCATATACCCTGCTATATTTAGGTAATTGTTGATTACGTCTGTTCCATGATCTATATATACATATATATATATTATATTATATATATAGTCATCTATCATTATATCTATGTAATATATCTACCTATATGACTTCTATACTTATTATGCATATAATCTATATCATAATTAGTATATTAATCACTAATATAGTATTATCGTCAAAAATAATCCGCGACCACCTACAGGTAAATGCACTCGCCAAGAACGGTAATGCCCCTTAACACCATGAACCCCACACCAACACACGATGACAGATCAGTGTAGAGCTATGTAACACCAAGCAGAGAATTGCTGCAGATATGGGCCTTCACCGCGAACATTTATGAAACCATTTCTTAAACCACTTAACTAGACCTGGCAGAGGTGAGGGTTGGTTATGGCGGGGGTATAATCGAGCGAAGAATCATTCACGTACGAAGCGACCCGATAAAATTGAAGTGAGATTAGGCGTCACTACTGTCAAGAGATCCAGTCTAGTTCGAGACAGACAAAAACACTCACGGCTAGGACACGGCTTCCTGGTAATGTCGACGCTATCTGGGATGCGCCACCACGACTTGCAAGCGGGTTCCAACCGGTACCAGAAACCCGACACATGATCGCGGCAGAGGACAAGTAGGCCTAAGGCAAGACACCCAGTGGTAAGACGATTTTACGTCTGCGTGCATTACGCAGAGCGCACACAACGGCACGAACATCTGCAATACAGCTGGCGAGGTACACTACAACCAGAAGTAGTGAAAAATACCAGTGCGTGACCGCCTTGCGAACATATATTACGCCACGCGCCTTCCATAGGACTCCACCGAAGCATCTCGAGATCCTCGAGGGCCGGGGCGGCATCCGCACCAGAGACACATCATCTGGAATGGTCCACGATTGGCAAAGGCCTGCTCTTTTACGACGAGTCGAGAGTGGTCCTCATGTACGCCTCGGCAGGCCGTCGCTAGAGTAGTATACGACGACCGACGACCGACGAACGACGACCGACGACGACCCACGACCGACGACCGACGACCTACGACCGACGACCGACGACCGGCCGGCCGACGACCGCCGCCCGACGAACGACGAACGACGAACGAGGTCCGCAGCAATGCAATTGTGCTGCAGTTCCGCCGTTTTGAGGTGAGTTGGTTATGGTCCGGGGAGGCATTTCTTAATATCGAAGCCTACGCAGAATCTAGCACATCTTTGATGGCAGGCACTCTTACTGCAAGCAAGGTATATCCACAGACAATCCGTCGAACCATATATGTCGTGCCATATTACCACTTACATCCGTTAACATCTCTTCTTCCTAATGCATGACCAATGCAAGACCACACAAGGCCAACATGTTGTAACCGACACTTATGATGGTTCAATTACGGCATTTTTGGACTGGTTCAGACGTAATAGTTCGGACCTCACCCAAATCGAACATTATGTGGAGATATCCTGAAGCTCGGATCCGAGCCAGCTGCAACTCCAACGGACTCTCCCGGACCTGAACACCCAACACCCCCGGTGGCCGTCACCGTACACACCAACATTGTGTGTTTGCAGTTGATCCTCACCTCCAAAACCCTAGCTGGCGAACCTTTGGCGCACCTTGCCTCACCACTCTATCAACTACGGTTCGAAGAGGAATCACCATGTGATTGTCATTGTCCAAATAAGCTTGCTTCGCGTCTTTCAGCCTTCCTACCCTTCTCTCTTCGCATCGTACTTTTGGGTTGCCCAGTACATTTGGACTGATTCGAGTACTATAATATTATATACTATTACCCTCACTATAAGACTCTATATAATCTATTATATAGCTATTACGACTCATACTTACGCGCTGTCTCCCTAATACTATATCTTACTAACTCATATAATATAATATCATACTGTTTATACTAATATACCTTCGACCTATAGTATTACTATATATATATATAAATCCTACTCATTTCGCTCATGGTGCCTATATACTAGTACTCTTACAATTAATAATATTATTCACATTATACCCTAGTAATGTACTTAAAACTATACTTTATACTGTATGATAGTCACTTCCTACGCCGACTCGTCCACTTACATACACTATCTCGCATCTCTTCACTTTCGCACGCATATCGCCGTCCTGTATTTCGCACATGATATATCCGCCAGTCGCCCTGATATATATATGTCGTAGATCGTCTATTATATTATATATATGATATTTATATATACTCCTTATATATATATATTATATTATGTGTTAATACATACTACCTATATATTACGCCGTCTCCTTACCTCTAGTCATCGTATTATTATATATACTAAATATATTATATATACCTACGTATTCATATAATACGCCCTTATATATTATCTATCGTAGTACTGTACCTACCATACTATAATAATATATATATATATAATATTATTCAACTATATCTCGTCACCGTCCGCACATTATACTCCTTAACCCGTCGTACCCTTTCATATTATATACATTATATATCACATAGCTATATTATATATAGATATACTATATATATACTATATATATTATATATATGATATATATATTATATCTATATATATATATATATATATACTATATATATAATATATAGTATTATTATATATATATTACTATATATAATATATATTATATAATTGTATTATTAATATATATTATATCCTATATATATAAGCATATACTATATATATTATAATTTCTTAATAATAAACCAAAAATATAAATATAGCCAGATATATAATCATATTATATAATATGTTGGGTATGAACTACCCTCTGTGTTGCTGATTAGGTTACACTATGACATCACTAACATTAGAAGAAGCTCTTTAAACAAATTTAAAAATTTAAAATTTTGCCTTTAAATTATTTTTCTAATTATTATTATATCATATTATATAATATAATATCATATAATATTAATATATTATATACTATATATATATATTATATATATATCATATCCAAATACTCCTACTATCCTTAACTAGATATATATTATATAGTAAATACTCAACCAATGTAACGTGAGACTACTTTCTTTGGGGCGTACCCATAGATCACTTGCCTAACCACCGGTCGTACGCGTACTTACCCACTTTTGGAGACACTGCTCCTAGTCCTATCCATTGAAAGAAGCTTTTACTATTAACGTGAGGAAAACGATGAACACAATAACATTGGTGCATGTACGTTATTAATATCTAACACGTTTCCGTATTGATCTTAAGATTATATGAGTGATAACTCCACTCAGCACTTTGATCTGGTAATAATTATGCATAACAGTGAAAAATTCTGCTATCATTCAATTTCAAATGAAACAAATGTATATTGTACGGTCCGAAGGCAAGTTTCAATTTATGAATCAATAGCCAAACCTTCGAAGCACTAAACATTTCAGTTCATGGAACATCTTTAAAATTAAAATTGTCATTTAACTGGCAATATATAGACTTTCCAATCCATCTGAAACTTTTCCGCTATATCTTTTCATAGCATTATCCATCTTTCCTTTGCCAAGACCTTTCTTTTCATCTCTGATATTAACTTGCTCACCAAAATATTCATTTCTTTGTTTTAAAACTATTTGAAAAGTTTTATTTCTTGTTTCTTCTTTTATTCTTACTTGCCTACTCATACTTAAATTTTGCTCTAGATTTTTTTCATATTAACTTATGAATCAGTTACTTTTCTTCTTTCATTTTTCCATATAATGAATTTATATAACTGAACTCCAGATGAACGTTTTACAGTGAATCATATCAACCTGGAATGAATTTTTAAATGCTTATTCTTTTTAAAGTAATGCTTTTCGTCACCTTGGACTTGTGTGCATTTAACTTATTAATTATATAAGATTCAGAAACATATCACATTGGTATCTAGCCGTATTTTTGTTAACCAATTAACATAATATATATTTATAGTATATATACTATATATAGTATATAAATATATATAGATTAAGTTATATATACTATAGTATATATTATTCTATTATATATCTATTATAATATATGATATATTGATATATAAATAATATATTATATATAGTATATATTCATATAATATATATATATAATACCTATATTATATGATTATCACTATTATCATTATATAATATCATTTATTAATAAACAGAAAAAATTTGTCAGTTATATAGTATTATTATATATATATAATTTCTAAATATTAGTTATATATTAATTAATATATTATATAGTAATATATAATATATAGTATATATATAATAATCATAATATAATATTTTTATGTACATATATATATATATTATATATACGTATATATTTACGTGTACGTACTACATAATAATAATATATACTATTATTATATATATAAAGATATATTATTATATGAAGATATTATCTATATATATTATACTATATATATAATATTATATACTATATATTATATATATATATATTATATATATAATTAATATATTAGTTATATATATTATATATATATATATATGATAAATGATAATATATTACTATTTAATATATATACTTTATAATTACGTATATATTACGTATATATACTTATATATACCTATACATTATTATATCTATTATTATATATATAATATATATCTTATCTACTCATATATGATCATACTTATCCTATATTATATATCTACTTATAATATACGTACATTACTATTATATAATATCATATATTAGTATTATAGTATTAGTTTATAATATATATATAAATATCATATTATAATATATATATATTATATATATATATAAATATATTATATCTTATATATTAATTATACTATATATATATATATATATATATACTATATATATATTATATTTAACGTGTACTATATTATATTATAGTATATATATATATATATATATCTTAAATCCTCTAAAATAATGATTAGCTATATTATATTATACCCTATATATATATCATGTATATTGTATTATATCTAATAGATCATATACTCTATATACATATCACTATACTATATATATATTTATAATTATATATACATATACTGTATAACAATATACTTATATATATAGAACAGAAAACAATCTGAATATAATACATAATATCGTATATATTATATATATATAATATAACACTCCAAACAACCCAACAAATAACTATATAACTATATAATTATCTATATATTAGTATATATATTATATGTATATATATATATATATATATATATATAGATATACATACTATACTAATATATACCTAATATCAGCTATATAAGTATATATAATATATTATTTATATAATATTTATTTATATTATAATTGTGATACTATATATGATTGATATGATACTATCATGCCTCACGTGGTAGAGAACTACGCATAGCAAAGGTGAGGGCCCTAGGGTTCAAAGACTGGTTCGCGAGCGATGAGAATTGAGCTATTCTCCTATTAACTCTAGCTTCGTTCCCACTCAGACGTTCAATGAGTACATTTGTCGGTGCTGCTTCTCTACAAATGGACACTTAATCCGATTCTCTATGCAGGCCTGTCACAGTCTAGCGGATTAGGCCATCAGCCCTTGCTTTCCCAAGGACCTTTCTCGAAGGGTCCCACTGACAGGACAAAAGTCCTTCCTGGGATGTTTATTTAATATATAATACATTATGATCATATAATATTAATATTATATACTATATACTATATATATCTCATATATATATATGATATAATATATCATTATACTATATATATATATATATATATATATATATATATATATATATATATATATATATATATATATATATAACTACTATATATTTATATATCATATATATGGATACCTATATAAAAAATATAGCTTATATATATATATATATATATTATATAGCTGATTATATATATGATATATATAGTTATATATATATATATATATAACAGTGTAACTTTTTTTTTACTTTTTTATTATGAATGTTTGTGTTATCATTCATTAACCTTGTAACTTTTATATTTCTGGTCCGTAGTTGATCCAGAAACAAATCTGAAAGTAAGGTCTTTGCAATTTTCTCGTTTGATTTCAACCCTCATTAACAATGTAAAAGACATTGGAAAATGATCATACAAGCAACAATCAAATTAGATTTTAACATTTTTAATATCTGTTTTCAAGTTACTGGAGCAAACCAGATGACCTAACAAGGATGTTGGGCTATGAGCCGGTAACAGATACGTAAATGAATCTTTTGTCAAAAATCCCATCTACCAAAAACTAATTATAAATTCTTAAAGTCATTTAAAATTTCTCCAAGATTGAACCATTTTAGCTTGTGATAAAATCAATTTCAATGATTAAAGAATCATTATTATTAGTTTTTATTATTGTTTCAATCTCCATAATTTCATTTAGATAATCAAAAATTACACCGTTTTCTAATTTTAAAAAAAAAGGGCAGGTAAATGTTCAAAATTAATAACTTGTAACCTAAATCAATTATAATTCCTAAAATAGAGTCATTATGTTAAATTGGCTTTATAAATTAAGAGAGAAAGTTTCGTCAAATAATGCAAATATCCCTTTTAGATCTTCCTTCATGCATTTCATTTAAATTTTCATATATAATTATATATATATTATCCCATTTTTCTAACAAATTATCAATTAAATATGGCAAATACCTTTCTAGATTTCCTTCGTGCATTTCATAAAAATTCTTATATTATATACTATATATTATATATACATATAATATATATAATTATATATATAAAATATATATATTTTTATATATATATAATTTATATATTATATTATATATATATATATATATATATATATATATATATATATATATATATATATATATATATTATAATATATATATATATATATATATATATATATATATATATATATATACTATATATATATATATAATAATATATACTATATAATATTTCTAGATCTTCCTATATTATTTAATATATATATATATATATATATATATATATATTATGTTAGGATAAGTTAAGTTTTTTTGGATTCGTTAGAGAAACTATACATAGGATTTTTTTTTTTTTTTTTTTTTTTTTTTTTTTTTTTAATGACGACCCTTTTACCTGTCGACAATTTGGGTGTAGCTTCGGAACAAGACTTTCTCCTATTTCAATCCCACTTGAAGGTGATAACGATCTAAACGATTCTGCTACAAATTTAGGTAACAATTTTCCGTTCTATTGTGTTAGGCCTATTATATCTATAACGACTTACATGTCAGCTCTAATTCTGTCATTACTATTTAATCTATTCTTTAATAACATTAGCTAATCTTTGTTTCGCTTCTTTAATCTTATTTGCTCCATAAAAAGAAAGACGTGTGGAAATACTAGTACTATAGTCCACCACTTCCAACGCTGTCGTAGCACAGCAAACATTCGTATTTATCCAGTTCCATGACAGTATATATGCATAATTTCCTCACTTAAATCATTCACGATTTAGTAAACCCAAAAAAGTTTTAGGGAGAAAATCAACTCTTTCAAACTAAGACCTCAAGTTAATACGTAGTTTCGCTCTCAGATAAATAGATAGATAGATAGATAGATAGATAGATAGATAGATAGATAGATAGATAGATAGATAGATAGATAGATAGATAGATAGATAGATAGATAAAGAAAGAATGAAATATAAGAAAAATACAAAATTTCCTTCATTCATAGCCTTTGTTCAAATTAATATTTACTGTTTTATTATATTTTTATAAAATTTTACTACATATATTATTTGTGATTGACTTTTCTAAAGAGAAAATGAAAATCATGTAAAGAGGAGTTTCTTTATTTTAAGAATAAATTTACATTAAGAATAAAAGAGCTCAAAAACGAGACAGAATTAAAGGCAAGTGCTTTAAATTCACGTCGCACAAAGAGCGACCCTTTCAAAATTTGAAGTATTTAGCTGCAAATGATATTTATAGTATAAATGATAGAAATAGTTATTTCAATAAAAGTAACGATATTAATATATATATATATATATATATATAACAAATTTAAAATAGATAATATATATATAATATATATATATGATATATATATTTATAATATGTATCAATATATATATATATACTATATAAATATATATAATATATATATATATATATTATATATTTATATATTATATATATATTATATATATATATATATAATTTCATAATATATATATATATATATATATTATACCTTATATTAATATAATATATATATTATATATATATATAGTATACTATTATATATTATATATATAAATATAATATTAATATATAATATATATATATATATATATATAGTATATATACTATATATATTATATATAACTTATATATTATAATATATATATTATATATATAAAATTATTATAATATATATATATGTTAACAAATTTTATACATAATGATGATATATTCATTTTAATTACATGCATAAAACATGATTTTATGCTTTCTTATTGTATATAGATACTGTATTTTTGTATAAAATTCTTTATATACATACAAGTATAAATACAAATGTATTAATGTCACACTGAGTTCTGTATATATTTATTTTTATATGAAATGCAAGTTTCGTTACCAGCTTGAAGATTCTGCTTTGACGAGTTTAAACATTAGGCATAATATATATATATATATATATATAATTATATACAAGTAGAAATATATATGCGATAAATATTATATATATATATATATTTATATATATATATATATATATATATATATATATATATATAAATATATATATATATATTATATATATATATATATATATAATAGTATATATATATATATACTATAATATATATATATTTATATATATTATATATATATATATTATATTATATATATATATATATATATCTATATATATATATATATATACTATATATTTATATATATTATATATAATATATAATATATATACTATATAATATATATATATAATTATATAATATATATATATATATATTATATTATATATATATATAATATATATATTATATATATATATATATATATATATATTGGATATTATTTTGTTTATTAAAGTTTATTCAAAGTTATTAAAAATAACATATGATTAAATGTTTTTTATAAAGTTGAAATATTTTTTATTCACAAAATGAAAATAAAATATTTGTAAAATATATTTCATTTAGTATATTTTTATTTTCATATAAAAATATTTAACAATTAAAAGCCCGTACTTCATAAACATAAATGCAAGTTTTAAAAACTTTTCATATAGTAAATATAAAATAATAATTAATACATAAATAATATACAATAATAATTAAAATTAAATAAATCCTTTTTAATGTAGAATAATAATAAAATATGTATATTAAATTAATAATATATTTGTAATAAAATATAATTATTTTTATAGCCAGAAATTAAAACTTCAATTCATGAAAAGTTATTAAAATTGGTAATAATTAATTAAATTTAATTAATTTAAGGAAAAGTAATTGAAAATGAAATTAAATGAAAAGTAAATGAAAATGACGTTAAAAGCTACAACTCTATTATACTTTATAAATACGACCGATAAAATTTGAAAAAAAATTTTGTGAACAATATTTAGCCTTGAATTTTGCCATCT
>JABUQX010024863.1:20000-23253 GCA_015478945.1 Trachelipus rathkii | reverse complement strand
ACAATATGTAACTATTAAAATCTTATTTATTTTTTGAAAGATTATTGCTTTTTAAAAGACTTCTGCTACTAGTACTTCGTTTATTATTATTATATTATTATTATATATTTTATCTTATTATTATTATTATTATTATTATTATTATTAATTATTATTATTATTATTAAATTATTATTATTATTAAATTATTATTATTATTATTATTATTATTATTATTATTATTATTATTATTATTATTATTATTATTATTATTATTATTATTATTATTATTATTATTATTATTGTTATTAAAATTATTCTTATTATTATTATTATTATTATTATTAATATATTATTATTATTATTATTAGTAGTAGTAGTAGTAGTAGTAGTAGTATTATTATTATTATTATTATTATTATATTATTATTATTATTATTATTATTATTATTATTATTATTATTATTATTATTATTATTTATCTATTATTATTAAAGATGCATGAAATAACAAAATATAATTAATTAAAAATTAAAAGTAGAGAAATAAATAAATAAAAAATTAAGTATGGTAAATAATTAGATGATTAAATAGATGTTTAAAGATAAAATATTGAAACATTTTTCAAGAAACACAAAAAAGAAATAAGAATTAGGAAAAAAAAATTGAGAGGTCAAAAAAAATAAATGAGAATATAATTAAATAGTTGATTTATTAATAAATTAAAAAAAATTAAATAAATATATATAAAAGAATCGTTGATTTATGAACAAGGAAGTTTAATTCAAAAAAGAAGAAGAAAAGTAAGAAAATCGTAATTGAAGAGTCCGAAGATATTTCATCTCTCAATTGGGACGGCTTTATATAATAAGATGTGATTTTGTGGGTCTTCGTCTACGTTGTGAAAGTGTTTTCTGACGGGGGTGCGAAAGGTTTTGAGAACGGGGGAGGGGGTTTCAAGAGGATGATGAATTCTGTGTGTGTGTGTGTTTTTTTTTTTGTTTTTTTTTAGCATGGAATATATATTGTATACCGTTTTAATAAGGTAAGGGAGGTATTATATTATTATTATTATTATTATTAATCTTCTTCTTCTTCTTCTTCTTCTTCTTCTTCTTCTTCTTTCTTCTTCTTCTTCTTCTTTCTTCTTCTTCTTCTTCTTCTTCTTCTTCTTCTTCTTCTTCTTCTTCTTCTTCTTCTTCTTCTTCTTCTTCTTCTTCTTCTTCTTCTTCTTCTTCTTCTTCTTCTTCTTCTTCTTCTTCTTCTTCTTCTTCTTCTTCTTCTTCTTCTTCTTCTTTCTTCTTCTTCTTCTTCTTCTTCTTCTTCTTCTTCTTCTTCTTCTTCTTCTTCTTCTTCTTCTTCTTCTTCTTCTTCTTCTTCTTCTTTCTTCTTTCTTCTTTCTTCTTTCTTCTTTCTTCTTCTTCTTTCAAAATTTTTGAAGCATTACTAACTAATAGCTTAGTCGTACATCTTGAAGATTATGAACTGCTCAAAAATTCCTAACACGGTTTTAGAAGAAACATATCATCCTTAACGAGTTTACAAGAATATTTTAATGTGATTATTATTGACGATGTAGATAACTATAAATCTTTTGTTGTCATTTACTTAGATTTTAAAAATGCGTGTGATACCTTCCCTCACAAAAAATATTGGAAAAGCTTAGAGCTCATGGTATTCGTGGACGACTTTTAAATTGGATTAAAATTGGTTATTGGATCGACGACAATGAGTCGTTATCAATGGTGAGTGCTCAGAATGTGAGAATGTTATTAGTGGTATACCTCAAGGATCTGTCCTGGGTCCAATACTGTTTATTATATATGTAAATAATATAGATGATAATATTTTAAGCAATATTTCGAAATTTGCGGATGATACGAATCGTCTAAACTGTGAGAAAATTTATCAATTAATCCAAAGCGATTTGAATAAGATTGTAAATTTTTCAAAAACATGGCAAATGAAATATAATACCGATAAATGTAAGGTTATACATTTTGGAGTTGGAACAACGAATATGATTACATAATAGATGACTCGGTTATCAAAGTTGTCAGTGAGGAAAAGGATCTAGGAGTATTAATTAATAAGGATATAAAGTTTGCGAAATAATGTGCTGAAGCTGCTTATATACGATTTTAATGATGAAGCAATGGGCATAAACTTTCTCATAAACGATTTCAAACAAATATAGCAAAGAATTTCTTCACTTACGATGTAATTGAGAAGTGGAATAGTCTTTCTTACGAAATAGTGAACAGCGGCAACATCGATTCATTCAAGAAAAAGTTAGATGTACATCTTAAGGAAATTGGTCTTTGAACTTCAATTCAACTCGATTTTTACTATATCCAGACACTAGAATTACTATTTACCTGGATGTGGTAAAATCAAACTAGAACAATTGAAATCATTTAGTAAATGTTAAAAATACATCGTAAAAAGAATTTCGTCCCCGAACTTATAATAGCTTTGATGTTTACGGCGTAGAACGTATCCGTTCTAAGAAGGTGATCTCATCGATCGCACTATCACCTTAGCTTAATAAATAACTTTGATATTCACCGCTTAGAACGTATCTGTTCTAAAACTGTGATGTCATCTATCTCACTGAGTAGGAGAAATAATCCAAAAACAAAATTTTACAAACTTGTAGCACTCTGATGTTTGCTGCTTCTAAGTGAGCATACTCGTATGTCACATTAAATAAGTAAAATAATATACTGATGCTAGAAAAAGTAGCAACTAAGATGTTAAAAATACATAAACAGATCTGTTTTAAGACAGTAGACATCCAATGAGTAGTAGGAATAATCCGAGAATAAACTTTCACAAACTTGTAGCACTCTAGTATTTGCTGCTTGAGAGCAGAACTGTTAAGTCTAAGTGAACAAAGTCATTAAAATAATTTATTAATGCGAAAACATGTAACAACTTTGATGTTAAAAATACATAAACTGATTTGTTTTAAGACAGTGGACACATTCAACACATTAAATAAACAAAAATACTTAACAGACTAGACTTGAGTGGACTGTAAAGTCCTTGCTAGTCGGTGTTTTGTAGTTCTGTTCTGTAGTTCTTCTTTTTCTTCCATTTCTTTTTTTTTCTTTTTTTCTTGTATTTTTTAATGTTTTCTTTCCTTTTTTTTATTTCGTCTTTCCTGTTTATTATTTCTTTATTTTTTTTTATTTTTTTTTTTTATTTGTATTATTATTACTATTGAATTTTTCTATATATACTCATAAATATATAAAAGCATAATGAGTAC
>JABUQX010024863.1:10000-12500 GCA_015478945.1 Trachelipus rathkii | reverse complement strand
TCAAACGCTATCCGTCTTCTTGCAGATTGTGAGACCGCCAGGAGGTGATTATGACCCGTTTACGAATGGGGCACAACCATCTCACGTATGGCTTTCACAAGGGGAGAGAAGTTCCCAATATCCTGTCCGTTTTGCTATTTGTGTGACCCTGTAACAATCGCCCATGTATTTGTGAGTTGTTACACCATCTTAGCCATTTAACGAAAGTTCTTCCCAGACATACTTAGCATTCTTTTCCGGAATATCCTTATTAATATTTAATCTCATTCCACTTACTTTCAAAGTTATTGCATTCCTCTGTGAGCTGAATGAACATCCTTTATAAAAAAATCTAAATCTTTTAAAACCGCCTATTTGTTGTTGTCTCGTTTAGGAACTTCTTACACAGTTGTGGTCCATGTACACATATTAAAAAAATATTATTTTTATTATTATTATTATTATTATTATTATTATTATTATTATTATTATTATTATTATTATTATTATTAAATATAGCTGATTATTATTATTATTATTATTATTATTATTATTATTATATTATTATTATTATTATTATTATTATTATTATTATTATTATTATTATTATTATTATTATTATTATTATCATTATTATTATTATTATTATTATTGTTATTATTATTATTATTATTTATATATTTATATATATATACTATATATATTATATATATATATATATACTATATATAATATATATATATATATATATATATATATATATATATATATATATATATATATATATATATATATATTATATATAAATATTATATAAATTTATAATTATATTATTTAGGTGTTTTTTGACCTATTTATTTAAATTTTTTGTTATGAAAATTCTCACTGAATCTTATTTCTTTCAATGGAGTGTTTGTCCTTTGCGACACTGCAACACTTCCTATTCTTACAGATAACGGTATGTCTATAGAAACGCAGCCTACTTTTTACTTATATAATATATTATATATATAATATATATATTATATATATTATATATATTATATATATATATATATTATATATATAGTATATAATATATATATATATATAATATATAATATATAATATATATATATATATATATATATATATATATATATATGGACCTAATGTTCGCATTCTCGATTGTAAATATTCGTTTGTTTTTCAATTTTCGCATTCGCGAATATCTAAAAAAATTATTCGCATTCACACTTATAAACATGCTAATATAAAACGGTCCTTATGGACTTTAAAAAATTTAGCAACTTTTGTGTTAAGTTGACTGGAATGAGTTGACTATACCGACTCGTGGTTGGTTCAGTAATTTGAGTCACACTCGAAGTCTAGATAATTTTCGAACGTTAGTTTATTGATAGACTTGTAAGTATGTGTGTATACGTTCGTGATCATCTGTTGAAGCATTTGGGTAATGGCGTCTTTATCCAGTGTGGTTTAGGATTTCTTCGATATTGTAACTAATGACATCCTAAAGCGTATACATTGCAATCATTATTATTCTCGGAGTGAAAGAGCAACACTTGGGTTAAGAAACAATATAAGAAGCAAACATAAGGGAGAATACAAGACCACGAGTAAGAGGCATAAAAGAAAATGGGTAAAAGAGTAATGGATTTACAACACCAGCTTTAATAGTGAAGCAGATTACTCTTGAAACTTGTACAGAAAATACAATGATATGAGTCGCTAAAAACGAAAAAAAACTCAAAGGATAGATAGTAAAATTGCATAAATGAGAGTAATGGACGATTATCCGTTTTATCACGTTGAGGATCTTGGTTTTGTTCGGCTAATAAATGAAGCAGTTCCTTTATACCCACTACGCCAGAGGAAATACTAATTTGATGTTATTTGCGAGAAAATGTATGACTGCTTTAAAACCCAAAGTTTCAGAAATACTCACCTCTATTAAACAATCATCCAAGTTAGATTTCTCTACCGACGAATGGTCAGATACTCAATCAGGAGTTTATTTGTTATCTCAAACTAGTCATGGTGTGGATAAGGATTTCAAACGCCAAACTTTTTTGTTGTGCGCTGAACCACTCGCTGAATGTCACACTGGTGAATATCTTAGTGACGTGTTTAATGGAGTGTTGGCGAAATGGAACTTATCACCGATATCCAGATGATTTTCACTGTGCATGAGATATACTGGGGCTAATGTAACGAAAGCTGTTTCTTTTTTGAGTAACTACCACAAACTCCGTTAGCCATCAACTGCATTTTTTCACCATTTGACATCTTAATCGTCAATTAGTAAAGTTCTTTCAAAATGTATTTAAAATTGAGTCACAGTTTAATCATTCGACAATGACTCAAGAAAAACTAAAGGAAATACACTAGAAGTAATGTTCCACAACTTTCAGTAATACATGACGTTACCAGGCGCTCGAACAACACTTTGCAAATAATGATAAGGATGCAAGAACGTACTGTATCTATCTGACTGCTTGTACGGTCGCTCTAATGATAAAAT
>JABUQX010024862.1:50000-59555 GCA_015478945.1 Trachelipus rathkii | reverse complement strand
AGAGGGAGATGGAAAAGTGAAAGAACCTCTGTTCGACGGCGCCGCAGGTAATTTGGAAGTATGTCAGAGATTTATTCTCTAAAAAATCGATGCACTCAGTTAACGAGGGAAAATGTTAATGTTTTGCAGACTGAAATTTAAGGTCATGCTTTGAATAAATAATTAAATCGATAATTTGCTTCAAGATCCTGTGACTTTTAGTAAATTAAAGAGGAATTTTTTTTTAAGCAAAAAATGACAAAATGTTCATTTATTGTAAGATTTTAAATATTGCTATTAATTTTTCATTGGTTAAATAAATAAAAGGTAATTAACTATTTATTTCTTTAGCAAAGATAAAATATAAGGAGAATTCCAAACATTAGATGTCCTCAAAGGGTTTAAATATCTAACATTAGTTGATTTAGCAAGTATATAGGTATATATATATTATATATATATATAATAGTAGTATAGTATAATATATATAGTAGTATAATATATATATATATATATATATATATATATATATAATATATATAAGAAAAAAAAAGACGGAAATCGGAAGCGGAATCGGAATCGGAATCGGCACTTTATGACTGGAATCGGTATCAGGAATCGGCATCGGCTGGAAATTTGGAATCGTCCCATCAAACTAATATATATATATATTTGTGTTTGTGTATTCTGTAAAAACCCAAAAGCATCAAATGTAGCAAGGAATAGAGGAAAAATCAGTTTCTTTTGAATCTAGTTGTGTGTTACGCACAATGATACTTTTAAAATTTATTTGAATAAAAAACATACTCGAATCTCTTCTTCCCTTGTTGCAAACTCTTTTAACCATATTCCTATAGTTCAAACTCCTAATTTTTAGGACTAGATTTTATACCCGTTTAATATTTAAAATTTAAACTGATTGGAGAATTGTTTCACACAGAAGAAGTTTGTCAAAATATCCTTCAATTTTAATTAAATTCTAAAAACCTCAAGTTGACACATTTCTCACCAATTAAGACCACATCTCAAAGTGATTACAAGAATATTAAAACGTTTTATATAACGAGTCTAAATCTCGACATCAGTGGGAAATTAATACGAAATTGATTATACATATATCCCAAATGTAGGTTTATTCCTTTAATTAAAATAATCTCTAGCCTCAAGGAGTTCTCACAATTCTTCTAAGATTCTTATTTGTTTTTTTTTTTTATGTAAGAATACCAGCACGTTTCCGTGATTGATCTATAATTAAAAATGATAAGTAAAATATACCATAGAAGAGTTCGCCTTGATATTGGTTTCTACTTTCTTAGTTTTACGCGAAACATTTTCGCCATAATGATGATCATTTCTTTAATTTATATATCCATCAACCATAGTAGTAACAGATCCATTCCGTTCGAAAATGACCTTGACCACCTACCTGACCTTTGACTGACCTTGACCTTTTTTGGCCTTGACCTTTTTTGACCTTGACCTTTTTTGAACCCAAATTTTTACCTGACCTTGACTTTTTTTGCCTTGACCTTTTTTTGACCACCCCTTTGATCTTCCATGGTCATTTTTGTGCCAGCGGTATTCTTCCTGGCCACCTGATAATTTGTATGGCAACCTAATTTTCCTGGCAGACCCTGAATTTTTGCAGCAAACGCCTTCGAAGAAGGGTTGGCGCCAGATGGAGGCGGAAGCCTCCATCGTAACGTAATTGCCCCCCCCTATTTTTACCCCGCCTTAATTTTTTTTCGCCATGGGTATCATTTTTTCCACGTAATTTTTGATGTGTCTTAGGGGCTTAGTCCTTTGTGATGTTTAACCTTGATCCTGGTCCCCCGCAGCTGCGACCCGCAAACCCGCCCGCCCCGTTTTCCAGCCCGTCGCGCTTCCCATCCCACCTGAACCGATGGTTCGCATCCGCAGCCTTGGTGTCACATGCCCTCCTTGTTTCCCGCGTCCCCCATAATCCGACCCAGCTACACAACACACACACACACGCCGACACAATGTGGGCACACACACAATACATCACACCTGTGGCCCAACGTGGTCATGACTCACAGATTTTTTCAACCGTCATTTACATCTACACTTAAACTTCCTTACCGCACCCAGATCAAGCCTTTTCGTCTTCAGTGCTGTGTCGAGTTTCATTCTCCCGGTTTATAAAATCAAATATATAGCCACCGAAGGATTACGAACCCTTACGACGCGCGGTCAACTTTATGCCCTTTAGTCCCCAGGACCAAACGTGAGATCTGGTAATGAAGAATTATTTTGCAGAAATCAGGTCAATTTACCCGAGTCCGTGAATTCCCTATAATAAATAATAAAGTAATAAATAATAATAATAACAATAATATAATAATAATATAATAATTAATAAATAATAATTAATAATAAAAATAATAATAATAATAATAATAATAATCTAATAATAATAATAATAATATTAATAATAAATATAATAAATCACTAAATGAAGCACCATGTGGATTTTTACTCTCCCGGTCGCAACCCACTAACCAAACATGCCCATGCAAATCCACAAATCAGACTTATCCCTATTATATATGATATTTATATATTATATATATTATATATATTATATATATATATATAATATATATTATATCTATATATATAATATATATATATATATATAGTATATGAGAAGAGAGAGAGAGAGAGAGAGAGAGAGGAGGAGAGAGAGAGAGAGAGAGAGAGAGTTACCACGTGGCCGATCCAAATAGAATCTTCGTGGGTCAGTATATATATATATATATATATATATAGTATATATATATATATATATAATATTATATATATAATAATATATTATATATTATATATATATATATATATATAGTATATATATATATATATATATATATTATATATAATTATATGGCTTTATGAGTTTCCATGGTTCATATATATATATATGCTTATGAGTTTCATGGTTTTTATAAGTTTCTTACTTCGTAGTATGACACTTATAAGCACTTACACACACAGATTTACTTAACACACACAGATTTACTTATCACACACAAGATTTACTTACACTCACACAGATTTACTTACACATTATACTTTACAGCACACCACACAGATTTGACTTACACTCACCAGATTTACTTTACTCACGACACAGTTTTACTGTACACACGACATGCAGATTATATCTTACACGTTTGCGCCACGTGAGCCAGTTTACCTTACTCACACACAGATTTACTTACTCACCCACACAGATTTACTTACACCCACACAGATTTAAGCTTACACATTTACATTACACACACACCACACACAACACACACACACACAATGATATTTCGGCTTGAACCTTTGCCAGATTACATGGGTCAATTTTGACCCACACTAACTTGATGGCTTTGATGGTTCCCAATCATCCGTAAGAAGTATCTAGTGATGTCCTATTAGTGTTCTATGAGTTTCTATGAGTATTAGGATGGTGCCTGGTGAGTGCCAGGTGAGTGCCAAAGAGTGCCAATGAGTGCCAAGTGAGTGCCAATAAGTGCCAAGTGAGTGCCAAGTGAGTGGCACATAAGTGAGTCCCACATAGTGCCAACTGAGTTCCACTTTTTTTTCAAGCCTTTTTCTAGCCTCCCCTGAAGCCTAGAATAGCCCTAATACAGGTGTCTACCCCTATGTTAAAAGGTTTGAGGATTCGATTGGTGTATTTAACAAGCTTGCTAGGATATTGTCTTCCACTACTATGAAGTTACGTATTTTTCTAACCTTATACACACATTCACGTATGACACTTATACACACTATGACACTTATAAACACTTACACTCTCCCATAGACACTTACACTAACCCCTATACACTTACACTTACACTCCCCACAAACACAGATACACTTACACTTCACTCACACACTTTTATATTTTTACTTAATACCTTTTTAATTTTATAAATTTTTAAAAAATTGTTGTAAAGGAAAGAAATAGCCAAAGTGCCTGAATATAATCATTAGTTACCTAGCAATTGGTACGAACTTTTAATTAAAACATAATACCTTTACATACCTTAAAGCAGTAAATCAGTAAAATCAATAGAGGTTGTTATAACCTAACACCTAAGGGCATTAGTATGCTTTTGTTTTAACTGTTTTACTGCTTTAACTCATGTTTGAACTGCTTTAACTCATACTTTACTGTTTAACTATTTGGCTTTACTGCTTTAACTTTCTGTTTACTGCTTTAACTCATATATTATTAACATTACATACCTTAAAGCAGTAAATCATAAACCAAAGCAGCATGTGTTACCTAACACCTAAGGGATTAGTATGCTTTTGTTTTACTGCTTTACTGCTTTAACTTTCTGCTTTAATGCTTTAACTCACTGCTTTACTGCTTTAACTCACATACATTACATACCTTAAAGCAGTAAATCAGTAAATCAATAGAGGTGTTACCTAACACCTAGGGGATTAGTATGCTTTTGTTTTTACTGCTTTAATTTCTGCTTTAACTTTCTGCTTTACTGCTTTAACTTTCTGCTTTACTGTTTTAACTTTCTGCTTTACTGCTTTAACTTTCTGTTTTACTGTTTTAACTCATATATTTATTAACATTATGTTTTTTATTTTGTTTTAATACTTTTTATTTATTTTATTATTATTTTTATTTATTTTTATTATTATTTTTATTATTTTTATTATTATTTTTATTATTTTTATTATTTTATTTTTATTATTATACTTAGTGTTATTTACTTCATGCCTATTGTTATTATTATTTAGAACACCCATACACACACACACACACACACACACACACACACACACAGTCACACACAGATTCACTTATACTCTCACACAGATTTACTTACACACGCAGATTTACCTACACTCACACACCCAGATTTACTTACACACACACACAGATTTACTTGCACACACACACACACACACCACACACTCACTTACACATATAACGTATAATTTATTAAAACATTTTATGTTTTAATTAAACACGTACATTTATATTACTCATTCAAATATAACTAAAATTATTTCAAAGTTTCTTAAAACTTCTATAATAAATCAATCATTACCTTTGAACAAAGAATTTATTATTTACTGTTAATACTTTTTGTTTATAAATTTTATAACTATCAAGTTTTAAAATAACTTTTACTAAAATTTTATGAAATTTTATTAAAAACATATATTTTACGTACCTTAAAACAATAAATCAGTAAACTCGTAAGGTCAGCCCCTAGCACCCCTCTACAACAAGCTATGCCACGTTTTGTTCTTATGACTTACTGCTTTACCAATCATCTTTAGCCATGTATAAGTATAAAAAGACAAAAATAGTTCTGTCTCTGCTAACATAACATGTATTTTATTAACAATCTTTCTAAGTTCTTATTTAAAAATAACAATTATTCACCTACATTTATATAATTCATTCATTGTTAACTAAAAATATTCCAAAGTTTTTTAAATAATTTCAGGTTTTCTTCATTATTATTACTTATTAATCTCTATGTTACATTGCAATCCATCACGAGAAAACAAAACAACCCGCACTCCTTACAGATACGAAACTGACCTCCTTCTGTAAAAGTGTTGTAGGATAATCCTTTTTTGTATCCCGGGGCGATTTAAGCCTAATTCCAGGTCAAAAATATATTTCTAACTGACCTTTTTCTGTAAAATGTGGGGCAATAACTACGTTAGGGCCTAAATTTAGGCCTATATTTAGGATAAGCCTTTTTGTAGAGGGCTAATTTAATCCTAATAACAGGTCAAAAGGTAATTCCACGTATATGACAAAGAATGCATTGTATTATTATTTTTATAAATATATTTCAAACTGTTGAAACATGCTGGTTCGGTAAGATCCTTTAAGCAGGTAAAAAGGGAATGTTTTTCCCTTACTTGTGATTTGGTCGGCGGTAATCCTTATCTGCTATATGAACCTCGTATGTGAATTGGTCAAGATTATTTTATGCGTCTTTTGAAAATTAACCTTTGTTCTTTAAACTTGTATTTGAGCAGGTTGTGTGTTTTATTATCTTTTAGACCCAAACTCATTTTAAAAAATCATAGTCATTTTAGCTGTTAAGCGGTGGCACAAGTTATCTGATTTGTATTAAAAGTGTTTTCTTTTTACTAAGTGTATATCATAATTCACATATACATAATACTTACATTGAGGAATAATTATTAATTTAAACTAGAATAGTATAATAATTAATTACTAGTTCCAAATAAGCTAACCACCAGGGCTCAGCATAAGCCCCACCCGCAAAGGCAGCCAACCCCGCACCCCCAGGTGCGTCCCCCCGCGTCCCCGCCCGCCGCGTCCCGCCCGCCGCGTGCCGCGGTTCGCCCGCAAGCGCAATATTATCCGCGTTCTCCGCCGCCGCGTGCGCTCCGCAGGCGCAATATTTCCGCGTTCCGCCCGCCGCGTGCGCCCGCAGGCGCCATATTCCAACGCGAATGAAAATAATAATTAATATATATAATATATAAGTATATATATTATATATATATATATATATATCTATATATATATATATATATATATATATATATATATATATATATATACTTGTGTGTGCGGGTGAGTGTAAGTGTCTTTGGTGAACGTAAGTGTCTATGTGTATGTGCGTATGTGGTGAATACGAGATTATGAAGTTATCGTGTGTATAAGTGTAAAGTGTAAGTGTCTATGGTAAGTTGGTAACTGCTTATAAGCTGAAATCATCAATATAGGTGTATCAAGATGAAGCCATCAAAGATGAGTCATCATAAGATGAGCCACTAAAGCTGAGGTACCAAAGCTAGTTATTAAAGTTGAGGCATCACAGCTGAGGCATCAAAAAGCTGAGGTATCAAGTTGAGGCATCAAAAAAGCTTGAGGCATCAAAGTTGAGGCAATCAAAACTGAGACATCAAAAGTTGAGGGGCATCAAAAGGCTGGGGCATCAAAGTGGTGAGGAATCAAATAATCGGAGTGGGTGGGTTGCGTATGTGTAAGTGTGTATGTGTGTGTAAGTGTGTGTGTGTGGTGGTGTGGTGTGTGAGTGCGTGCATGTGTGTTCTAATAATAATAACAATAGGCATGAAGTCAATAACACTAAAGTATAATAATAAAATAAATAAAATGTTTTAAATAAATTATAGCGCCTATATAATATATGTGAGTGCGTGTGATGTGTGGTGGGTGTGTGTGTGTATGTGTGCGTGTTTGTGTATGTGTGTTCCTAAATAAATAATAACAATAGGATGAAGTAAATAACACTACAGTAATAATAATAAAATAAAAATAAAATGTGTTAATAAATTTATACTTATATGTGTAAGTGAGTGTGCGTGTGTGTGTGTGTGTTGTGTGGTGTGTGTGTGTTGTGGTGTGTGTGTGTGTGTCTGTGTGTGTGTTGTGGTGTGTGTGTGTGTGGTGTATAGCCGTGTTCTAAATGGTACGCGGAAATACGGCGCCTGCGGGCGCACGCGGCGGGCGGAACGCGGAATATTGCGCCTGCGGGCGCGCACGCGCGGCGGGTACGCGGCGGGCTGGGGACGCGGCGGGACCGCACCAGCGGGTGCGGGGTTGCTGCCTTGCGGGTGGGCTCAATGCTGAGCCCTGGTGGGTTAGCTTTGTATGAACTAGTGAGAATTTATATTATTGATTCTATATGCTAGTGAAATTAATAATTTATTCCTCAATGTAAGTATTTATTAAAAATATGATATACACTTAGTAAAATAAAACACTTTTAATATAAATCAGATAATAACTTGTCCACCGCTTAACAGCTAAAATGACTATGATTTTAAAATGTGTTTGGGTCTAAAAGATAATAAAACACACACCTGCTCAAATACAAGTTTAAAGAACAAACTTTAAAACCAAAAAGACGATAAAATAATTCTCGACCAATCACATACGAGGTCATATAGAGAAAAGGATTACCCCGACCAATCACAAGTAAGAGGAAAACATTTCCTTTTTACCTGCTTAAAGGATCTAACCGATTCCAGAATGTTTCAGTTTGAAATATAGTTATATAAAAATAAAATAACAATGATTCTTGTCTATAGTGGAATTACCTTTTGACCTGGTAGTATTAGGCATTAATTAGCCGTCTTACCCAAAAGCTTATCCTAAATTTAGGCCTAAATTTAGGCCTAACGTAGTTAATGCCACCACATTTTACAGAAAAGGTCAGTTTGAATATATTTTTGACCTGGAATTAGGCTTAAATCCGCCCCGGGATACAAAAAGGTTAATCCTAAATTTAGGCCTAAAGAGAGAGGTCAGTTTCGTATCTGTAGGAGTGCGGGTTGTTGTGTGTTTTTTTCGTGATGGATTGTCAATGTACATAGATAATTAATAATAATAATGAAGAAAACCTGAATTATTTAAAAACTTTGAAATTTTTTTTTAAGTTTAAATTCGAGTGAAAAATATAAATGTAAGTGAATAATTGTTATTTTTTAAATTCAAAGAAGCTTAGAAAGATTTTAATAAAATACATGTTGTGTTAGCAGAGAAGAACTTTATTTTGTTCTTGTTTTACTTATTACATGGCTAAAGATGATGTAAGGCAGTAAGTCAATAGAACAAAAACGTTTCATAGCTTGGTGTAGAGGGGTGCTAGGGGCTGACCTTACGATTTACTGATTTATTGTTTTAAGGTACGTACAATATATGTTTTTAATAAATTTCATAAAATTTTTGCCTTTCAACAATTTTAAAACTTGATAGTTATAAATTTATAAACAAAAAGTATTAAAAGTTAAATAATAAATTCTTTGTTCAAAGGTAATGATTGATTTTAATTATTTTAAAGAAACTTTGAAATATGATTTTAGTTATATTTGAATGAGTAATATAATTGTACGTGTAATTAAAACATAAAATGTTTTAATATTATACGTTATATGTGTAAGTGAGAGTGCGTGTGTGTGTGTGTGTGTGTGTGTGTGTGTGTGTGTGTGCAAGTAAATCTGTGTGGTGTGTGTGTAAGTAAATCTTGGGTGTGTGAGTGTAGGTAAATCTGCGTGTGTAAGTAAATCTGTGTGGTGTGGTGTGAAATCTGTGTGTGCTGGTGTGGTTGTGTGTGTGGTTGTGTGTGTGTGTGTGTGTGTGGTGTATGTGTGTGTGTGTAAATAATAATAACAATAGGCATGAAGTAAAATAACACTAAGTATAATAATAATAAAATAATAAAAAATAATAAAATAATATAACAATAATAAAAATAAAAAAAAAAAATAACAAATAATAAAAAAATAAATAAAAAGTATTAAAACAAAATAAAAAACATAATGTTAATAAATATTATGAGTTAAGCAGTAAAGCAGAAAAGTTAAAGCAGTAAATCAGAAGTTAAAAACAGTAAAGCAGAAAGTTAAAGCAGTAAAGCAGAAAGTGTAAAGCAGTAAAGCAAAAACCTATTAATAAACAATACAACATTTATCATACTATCCGCTAGGTGTTAGGTTAACACCTCTATTTGATTTACTGATTTTAATGGCTTTAAGGTATGTAATGTATGGTGAGTTAAAGCAGTAAGGCAG